>PVLC010029456.1:0-20225 GCA_004027655.1 Graphiurus murinus
TCTCTAGCTTCCACATTTTGATGTGGTTTTGAATGCTCATGACTATTATTTTATTTAGAATTTTTGCATCTATATTCATCAATGATATTGTTCTGTAATTTTCTTTTCTTGAGAGATATTTATTTGGTTTTCATATTAAGGTGATACTGGCCTCATAGAAGGATATTGGAAGGATTCCATCTCTTTCAATTTCATGAATTAACTTGTGAAACATTGGGTATAGATCTTCTGTAAAGGTTTTAGGGGAAAAAGAATAAAAACCCTAGAATTAAATGAAAATAGAAATACAACATACCAAAATCTATGGGACACTTTGAAGGAAGTTTTAAGAGAAAAACATATAGCACTAAGTGCCCACATAAGAAAAACAGAAAGTCAGCAAATAAATAACCCAAAGACACATCTCAAGAACCTGGAAAAAAAAACAGAAAAAGTCTAATCCTAAAGCCAGAAGAAAGCAGGAAATTATTAAAATTAGAGTAGAAAAGCTGGGTGTGGTGGCTCACGCTTGTAATCCCAGCATTTGGGAGGCTGAGATTGGAGGATCCAGGTTCGCAGCCAGCCTCAGCTACCTAATGAGGCACTCTGCAACTTAGTGAGACCCTGTTTCAAAATAAAGAATAAAAAATAGGGCTGAGGGCATAGCTTGGAGGTAGAATGCCCCTGAGTTCAATCCCCATTACTGCAAAAGAAAAAAAAATTGAGCAGAAATCAATGAAATAGAGAACAACAGCAACAAAACAAAACAAAATATCAGCAAACCAAAAATCTAGGTCTTTGAAAAGACAAACAAGATTGACATACCCTCAACCAACCTAACCAAAAGAAAGAGAGAATCAACCCAATTTTTTAAAACCACAAATGAAAAAGGCGACATCATGACACAGTGGGGAAATTCATAGGATCATCAGAAATTATTTTGAAAATTTATACTCCAATAAACTGGAAAACATGAAGAAATTGACAGATTTTTAGACACATACAACCTACCTAAATTAAACCAAGAAGATATAGAAAACCTAAACCAATGAATAGCAAGCAAAGAGATAAAAACAGCAATAAAAGCTTTCCATCAAAGAAAATCCCAGGTCCAGATGGATTCCCAGCTGAAAACATAAATTATTATTGCCATTAGGAAAAATAGTATGAAGGTTCCTCAAAATACTATAGAATTACCATATGATCCAGTAATCTCGCTTCTGGGTGTATAACCAAAGAAATTGAAAATTGACATGTCAAATTGGTATGATATCTGTACTACAATGTTCACTACAACAATGGTCTAATAGTAAATATAATAATGAAAAGAAAAATTGATCCAAAGTATTACTTAAAATTAAGGATTAAGATGGTTCTATTAACTAGTTTCTATTTTCTCCCTTTCTTGTAGCTGTTCATTTCCTATATGGAATTTGGTCATATTTTATAGCAAGTTTCTTATTTGGCATTCTAAATTCAAAACTGATTCAACTGTGGATGTCAACAGTTCTTGGTGATGATGTCAATCATATAAGTCTCATCTTCTCAGTTCTGTACCTTGTCTTTTATATTTGTAAGTGAAGGGATCTATGCCTAATATAAAATGACATAGAATGTTCAAAGTAAATACACTAGGAAACTACATAGTGGGCATATGTTTGTAAAAATAAATAAACAAACAAACAGAAAAAAACAACTCAACTGACCTAAAGGGGAATATTTTTGTTTAAATAATGTATCAAAAATATAAAATATGTGAATACTGACACCCAGGAAACAATGTGCCAGCACATATAAAAAAACATTTTAAAAGAAATAATTTGACAAAATAACTATTTCAGTAAGTACTTTATTGTGCCATTCCTAGACATTTGACTCTAGATTGTACCTGTTTAAGTTTTTTTTCTTGTAATTATTCCCTAAATACTACATCATAGCAACTATTTACCTAGCATTTACATAACTAATTGGATAAAAATATGGCTCTAAAGAGATTTGAATAACAAGTTATACTCTTGGTTTACAAGACACGCATTTTACTTCCTCAAATAGAATTCATATCTTTAAAATATCCAATAGGCCCTCCAAATCTATAGATTACACATTACAAATTGCTTAGACTTTTTTTTGCCTGTAATTATTCCATAAATAATACAGCATAGCAACTACATATAGTGTTTACATTGTATGAGGTATTATAAGCAATCTTTAAGGTGACTTAAAGTATATAGGAGCATGTGTGTATGTTTTATGCAAATGTTATGCCATTTTATATCAGCAATTTGAGCATCATCAGATTTGGGTGGTGTTCCCAAAACCAATTCTCTTTGAATACAAAGAGATGACTGTACCTGTAGACCATTTACAGAAATTAACTAGAAAAGAAGAACATTTCAATGAAATCCCAAACATTGGCTATGATACAATTAAATTAAATATTGACTAGGAAAGGACAATTTTTTAAAAATTCTATCTCCAATATATTAAATATACTTTTCTGGATAATTGTTAGATGAAAAAATAAGAACAGAAATTATAGATCAAATAAGATTAAAATTTAGAAAATCTGTCATATTATTATTTCTTATACCACAATTGCCTCTTCAGAAAAGTATGGCAGGTATTAATAATTAACCACATTTCTATCTTCTGACACAGCCTCCAAAGCACATTCAACTAATACAAAAGCCCTACAAAGGGTGTGCAGTTGGCAAGTGAGATAATACCTTGTCAAACCTATGCTATGTCTTTCTGTTACATTTAGGAGTGAGACACAGTGCATATTTTCATATCTATGATTTAAAATAGTTCTAGGAGCTAGTTGTGGCGACACACATCTGTAATTCCCATATTTGGAAGGCTGAAACAGGAGGATAGCAGATTTGAGGCCAGCCTCAGCAACTAAAAGAGGCTATTGGCAACTTAGTGAGATCCTGTTTCAAAACTTAAAAATAAGATTGGGATGTAGCTTAGAAATTAAACACTCTTGGGTTAAACCTCTAGTAACACACACACACACACACACACACACACACACACACAGAAAGTTATAGAAGCTCTAACTAATGCTATGGGAAAAACAAAGAAGCGTATACATATTTTTAAAAGTAAAATGTTTACATTAGCTGTAACATTTTATATTACATAGGAAGCCCAATGCAATTGAGAAACTAAGCCAACAAGACTCTCTAATAGCTTGATATAAGATAAACTCAACAAAAGAAAAATAATGTTCTTATAAGCCAATAGTAACTAGTTAGAAAATGTAAGGAAGAATTGATTATTTTTAAATTGAAAAAAAACTTTAAAATATCAAGGAGTAAACTTAAGAAGTTTGGATCTAAACATAGGAAATTAGGAAAGTTTACTGAGATATATAAATTGAGACAGAGAGAACCTTCTCTTCACAAGTACTAGAACAACAGCATTCATTATTTCCTTATCTGAGGACAGAGAAGCAGAACATGAGGCCTTGAGGCCAAACAACCAGTGGATCAAAGCCAATTATAATACTGTGAGGTCACAACATCAAGTCAATGAATTAACAGACAGCAAGGAATGACCAGCCAGTTTGGTTAGGTTCTTCATAGAGCAGCATAAATGTATATACTTAAATTCCTATAAAATATATCTCAATAAATATAATTTCTTCTAACATTATTTAATGATTAATTAAATTATTAAAGAATAAATAATTAATGAGATATGAATTATTCCCCCAATATAATTCTATACTTTTAGGATCAAGATTTCTCAATGAATGGTTTACAAAGAAAAGTGTCAAGACAGCATTTCATTAAAACAAGAGACAGAGAACATATAAATTGAATGTAAAAGGACTTTCTCTCTGACCTGCATTAATGTGTAATGTCTTATTGTCTTCAAGATAATCATCATAAAAGTTTTCCTCATTTCACCATTACCTAACAAGTTATAATAACTAGTACAGGACTCTAGCTTTTCAAAGTACCCGTGTCTATGGTTCCTCCTTCTTTTTTTTTTTTTAAACAGTGCTGGGGATTGAACCCAGGGGCATTCTACCTCTGAGCTATACCCCTAGTCCTATTTTATTCTTTATTTTGAAACAAGGTTTCACTAAGTTGCTGAGGGCCTCACTAAGTAGCTGAGGCTGGCCATGAACCTATGATCATTGTGTCTCAGATGCCCAAGTACAGGGAAGTGTGCACCACCATGCCCAGCTTGGTTCCTCCTTTATTCATTTCTGCCTTTTGGACCATTTCTAGCCAGGACAAAAATTAAAAATATAAAACTTGTAATTTTCCATCTCTAGAAGGGAAGACGCAATAGTTGATAATAATGCTAATTTCATTAAAGTTTATTGCAATGCAAATCAAACAATGACAGAATTTTTTGGTTTTAATAAATTTAATAAAACCTCTAAAGCTCATTTAGAAAAATTAATGCATGCAAATACATGAAAACAATTTTTTAGAAGGTGAAGAATTTTTCCTAAGAGCTAGATATCAAAGCATTTAATGAGCCTACAGCAATTAAAATATAGCTGCAGTAACACAGGAATGAAAAATAAAGATATACAAGAGTCATAGAATTTATGTGAGTGTATAGAAATTTAATATATGATAAAATCAGTCAGGTCTGGTGGCATACATCTGTAATCCAGTACTTGGGAGGCTGAGACAAGAGGATCCCAAATTCAAGGCCTGTCCTCCATAATTTAGTGAGACTCTATTTCAAAATAAAAAATAAAATAAAATAAGACTAGGGTGTAACACAGAGGTAGGACCCTTTGATTCAATGTTCAACCACCAGTACACCACACACACACACACACACACACACACTAAAAGTTCTACATCTACAATACTCTTTAGTATGAAAGATAAATGTTTTAATTTTTATTAATTTACTAGACCAATGTCTGCTAAACATTAAGTGGAAATAAAGTCTATAACAGAACTAAATTATTATTTAATCCCATTATGTGTTTTTTAATCTTGTTTTATTTTATTGTGATACTAAGGATTGAATCGAGGGGCATTATACCTCCGAGCTACATCCCCAAACCCTATTTATTTATTATTAATTTATTTACTTATTTATTTTTAATTTAGTGCGTGTGTATGTGTGTGTGTAGCACTAGGGGGTGAACACAGGGGGAATTCTACCTCTCGGCTATATCCCCAGCCCTATTTTATATTTTATTTTGAAATAGGGTCTCACTAAGTTGTGAAGGGCCTTACTAAATCGTTGATACTGCCTTAAACCTGTAGTCCTCCTGTCTCAAGCTTCAAAATACTGGAGTTACAGGCCTGTGCCACCATGCCTGTAATAATCACACATTCTTTAAATGTGTGATTATGTGTGTATGTAAGTGGGTTCTATACTATAGGAGTTCATTGGGTACTCCACTCCTTAAAGATTATGATCCAATTATCTGAAATTTCCAATTCTATGAAAACCCAAAGATCTCATGCTACCTAAAAATTTCTGGAGTTTCCTGTCTTTATGATCTCCTCCAACTCCTCCTGTCCAGTAGTTTCTGGTTTGCAACAAATTTTCCTGAAGCAAAGAGATTCACTGGGGAAAGTTATATTATGAAGTTCAGAATTCTGTGATCTGACAGCTACCTCTATTTCCTCACTTCTTCATCTTTCCTGCTTAATTTTCACCACTTGTCTCCAGTATAGAAATTCAGCAAGCTACTAGGTGTGGTGGCACATACCTGTAATCCCAGCTACTTTGGGAGGCTGAGACAGGAGGATCTCAAGATTGAGGTCAGCCTTGGAAATTTAGCAAGACTCTATCTCAAAAGCCCTGGGTCCAATCCCCAGCAGCAGCAGCAGTAGTAGTAATGATGATAATAATAATAATAGTAATAATAATAATAATAGAACTAAAGAAATTCAGCCAGCATCTTTCAATACTTGAAACTTCCTCTTGAATCTCATTCTCTATTTTCAAGCAGCCAAACAAATTATTTATTTCTAGACAAATACAGTACTCTGCCCAACATAAATTCAAGTTAAAAATTTCTTTATTATTACGCCTGAAGTCTTGGCACTGGAATTATGGGTGCTGTCTCTTTAAAAAAATATATAATCTCTATACTATATCACATTATTTGAATTTTTCACAGGAATAATACACTATTTTGATAAGTTCAAGGAAGAAATAACTCTAATAGAAATACTGTTAAGAAAATGCCACATACTTTTCAGTCCCTCATAGTAAATGCACTAAACACCACACACACACACACACACACACACACACACACACACACACACACACCTGCTAAGGAAGTAGATCATAAAGTCAAGGTGTTTGATATATTCATCTCTGATAAAATTTGTGCTTCTGTGGATATTAATACTTCATATTTATTTCCTTTTAAAAATAGGCGAGTTAGTTGGAATGTCTGGAATATTTACTCTGGCTATTATGGGGATCTTTTTAAATTCTACAAGCTTTAAACCAGGAGTTGAAGCGCTTCTTCTCGAGTGAGTGACTGGCATGTTTTCACTTTGTTTCCTATATCATTGGCAAAGAAATGGAGAAAAGAAAAGCTTTGCACACTGTTGGTGGGGGTGTAAATTGGTAAAACCACTGTGAAAAACAGATGGTACACTCTTGTAATCCCAGCATTTGGGAGGCTGAGATGGGAGGAACTGAGTTCGCGGCCAGGCTCAGCTACCTAGTGAGGCTCTCCACAACTTAGTGAAACCCTGTTTCAAAATAAAGAATAAAAATTAGGGCTAGGGTTATAGCTTGGAGGTAGAATGCCCCTAAGTTCAATCCCCAGTACCGGAAAAAACAAACAAACAAACAACAACAACAACAACAAAAAAACCTGTATGGAGAGTCTTCACAAAATAAAAACTAGAACACCCTTAGACAACTGGAGTAATCCCACTTCAGATTATGGATCTAACAAAGACGGTTTCAGTACCTCCAAAGGATATCTGCACTTTAATGTTTTCTCCTTGCAACATTATTCACAGCAACTAAGATAGGAAAATAACTCAAATGTCTGTTGACAGATACAAATGGAAAATAAAAATGTGTGAGACAGATAGACTGACGTGGAGACACATATATACATTCCATTGTGTCCATTATTCACAACTACAATAGAAAATAACCCAAATGTCTGTTGACAGATACAAATGGAATATTATTCGGCCTTAAAAATGAAGAAAACCTGTCATTTTCAACAATATAAATGAACCTGGAGGACATTATGCTAAGTGAAATAAACCAGACACAGAAAGACAAATACTGTATGATTTTATTTATCCGTGGAATCTAGGCAAACTCACAGAAGCACTGAGTAGAATGGAGGTTGCCAGGGGTGGAAATTACAAAGGGAGATGGGGAATAAAGTGTAAGTCGTGTAACAGAAGTTCTGGAGATTTAACATGTAGTGTGAGGGGGACCAGAGTTTAAAAGGCTGCATCGTATACTTGGAATTTGTAAAAAGGATAGATATTAAATGTTCTCTCTCTCACACATGCACGCACACATACACATACACACACACACACACACACACAAAGTGAGGTGATATATATATGTTAATTAGCTAGAGTGTATGAGTTATTTCCTTATCTACATGTATACATAAATACAATGTGTATATATGTGTGTATATATGTATACCTATATGTGCACCAAAATATCAAATTTCATGCCTTAAAAAAATGTACAATTTCTATTTTTCAAATTATATCCTATAAAGCTGGCAGGAAAAGGATTCATCTTCTGAACACTAGTTAGATTTTAGGAAATGGCTTAATTCTATCACTATGTAAATCAGACTAGCATTTAATATTTCTTTTAAAGTAAATGATTTTTACTCTTCCTAAAAGAAATGAGCAGTTACCATCTGTATTTTCAAATGACGTGAAGGATGATGCTTGAATGTTTGAACTCCATCAAATAAGCAGGACCACAGCCTAAAGCCTTCTTCCAGATGCAGTGATTACAAAGAAGACACTAATTGACCCTCACAAACAAACTTATTTGGGGCTTTAGAATCATTTGTTACTTGCCTTAGGGAAACTTTCTTCACAGTTCAACTTTAAGCCTTATTGAGTGTTGATTAAGGTTGTTATTCATCTTTATCTTCTTGATAAAGAATGGCATAATGTCTCATATAGATATGCTTTGCAATAAATTTGTTAAACTAATTAGTTATAATTAATTATGTCTTATTTTCCTAAAAAACACAGATTCTGGAATTGTCTATCATTTGTTGCTTTTCTTATGGTATTTACTTTCATTGGACTTCTAATTCCGGCACATACATATTTATATATCTCATTTTCTGATATATATTATTCATTAAACATCTACTTCACACTAATTGTTTTAAGGTAAGAATTCTATTTGAATTTTTCTATTTATAGGGTTTTTTTAGTTATAGGGAATTGAGTGCCAGAAAATCACTTTTTTTAAATAAAAAGTTTTCATCTCATACATTGAACAGTTGACTCAAACTTATCAAGGAATCACAGCAAATTAATGCTTAGTAGTTTTCTAAAATTTTAATTGTATTTCAAAGCAAAGGAAATATTTCATAAAATTTCTGAAAATGAGAAAGAATGAAGAAATCTTCCATAATATATTAATATTATCAAGAGACAAACAATTTAATATTTGGCATATGTCACCCAGTGTTTTCTGTGAGTTTTCATGAAGTTTAACATTTATTATAAATACAAATCTCATCTTGTATTTTTGCTTTTTATTATATAGTGACTTCTATGAATTAAAATTATAGCTAGAAATCTTTTTTAAAAATTATAAAGAAGACAAGCATGGAGGCACATGCCTGTAATCCTAGTACTTTGGAGGCTAAGAGAGGAGGATTCCAAGTTGGAAACCATTCTCAGCAATTTAGCAAGACTCTTAGAAACCTAGCAAGAACTTCTTTCAAAAAAAATAAAAAATCAGAAGTGCTAGGGGTGTAGCTTAGGGATAGAATGCCCCTCATTACAATCCCCAGAATCACAAGCATGCCTGTGTATACACACACACACACACACACACACACACACACACACACACACACACCATAAGGAAACCAAGCATAGTGGGGCATGCCTATAATACCAATATTTGGGAGGCTGAGACAGGAGGATCACAGGTTCAAGGCTAGCCTCAGCAACTTGGTAAGATCCTCAGCAACTTAGTGAGGCCCTGTTCCAAAATCAAAAGTAAAAAGGGCTGGGGATATAGCTCAGAGGTAGAATGTTCTTGGGTTCAATCCCCAATACAAAAAAAAAAAAAAAAAAAAAAAAAAAACCCATAAGGAAGCATTATTTGTAAATGACATTTATTTACTTATTTATTTTTGGTACTGGGGTTGGAACCCAGAGGCACTCTACCATTGAGCTACATCCTCAGCCCTTTTTTATTTTGAGATAGTCTCACTAAGTTGTGCAGAGTAGCCTCAAACTTGTGATCCTTCTGTTGCAGCTTTCCAAGTCTCTGGGATTATAAATATTTTTCTTGCCCACATAATTTTTGTAGTCTTTTTTTGCAATTTGAAGAGGAAGAAGAGTCCGCCCATGTGGCTGAAAAGAAGATGACATAGAATGGGAAAAAGCCCCGTGACTGGAGTCCCGCAGTTCTTTAACCTCCATCACTCGGTTTGCTAACACGTCACTTCCATCTAGGAAAATTAGTTGGGTGGTTGACATCAACTCAGCTTGTGCCAACTAAGTGGAAATTATTCCTAAATTATCAGATAAAATTAGTATAAAGTGTGGGAATTATATGAGACTGGAAGAAGAAATAGAAAAGTTCTGGCTGATATTGGACAAAATTAGCAAGACAAAAATCTATGAAGAAAAGAAAGGGAAGACACTTTCTTCTCATTTCTTATTCATTTAATTTATTTTATTTCCTTTTGGGATCCAGAATATACCTATAAAAGATCTGGTTTTTTTTTTTTTTTTTCTTTTCCACCAGAGGAAACATCCACTTAAGGGTGACATAGAATGATCCTACCACTTACTCAGTAAAAAGAAACAACTAGAGTAATGTCACTCTCTTGGCGTGTCTCTCTATGGAACACTTCCTGCCTTCCTTCTGATACCATGCCAACAGGGTGGGGGCGATGGCCCATTTGTTTGAGTGTTAGCAGTTCCACAGTTCCACAGTTCCACAGGGAATAGACTGGAAGAGAGCTGAATGAAGTGGAAAGAATTGTCCATGGCAAGAATAACTTTTTAAAAATGGTTTTGTCTCTTAGGCTTCTGGTCTTCCTGTTAATGAGCCCCATCCTGTCTCGAGTCAGCCATGGGTTCAGCTGGCGCTGGGCCTTCGTCATGGTCTGGAGTGAAATGAAAGGCACGCCCAACATAAACATGGCCCTCCTGCTCGCCTACTCAGACTCTTCTCTTGGATCCGAGAGGGAAAAATCTCAAGTAAAACAAGCCATCATTTCCTTATTTGAATATTTTAATAAGAAATGTTGCTGTGTATTTAAAATATGGTGAAACAGCAGACCCCCTTGGGGCTGAAGGCTCTCCTCTTCTCCATTCCAGCTTAGGGATTCCTAAATGCCTTTGCATACCTAAAAATGGGATTATCATGAGGATTAAAGAAATTAAAACTTATAAATCACTTAAAATAGTACTTGATGCAAAGTATGTACTCAGTGTTTTCATTTTTATTTACTACTAATATCTACTCAAAAGAGGCAGAAACCTACTGATGGTTGACTCTATTGCCTTCTGGGGTTTTGGAGAATGAACACAAAACCTTTCTACCCCTGAGCTACACCTCCAGCCCAGTTTTATTTGTTATTTTGAAACAGGGTCTCACTAAGTTGCTGAGGCTGGCTTTGAAACTATAATCCTCCTGTCTCAGCCTCCCAAGTACTAGGATTACAGGTGTGAACCACCATACCTGGCCTGTCTTCTGGAACTATCTACAGCCAGTTTTAGTAAGGTCAGGAAACAAAGCACTTTTATTGTTAAATACAATGATACTTGGAGCTAACTCTACCCAACAGATTCTCCTGGGCACAGTTCTCTCCCTACTGCAAGGTACTTACAAAGAGCTCTGTAGGGTTTTCTTGTACAGACTCCACAGCTCATTCGCTATTTTCAGTGTGTGTGTGTGTGTGTGTGTCTGTGTGTGTGTGTCTGTGTGTGTGTGTCTGTGTGTGTGTTATATAAATTTTAATATAAATTGAGGTGTGAAAGGGCAATTTTTGTGTGTCTAATTAAATAAGAGAACAAATATTAAAAGATCAAATATTTTAACTGTTCTTAAAACCAGATTACTTAATATAAGATGACCTTCCTCTTCTTAATCTCTTTCCACCTACCCAAGTAATCAAAACCAGTGTGATGAATGTGACGGTGAGGATTGCACATGCAGCTGGGTTCTGGGATTTTTAGCTTTGCTATTATTTGCTGTGTGGTCATCAGAAAGCTATTTAATTCCTACTTCACCCAGGTGTTAGTTTCCACATCCCAAAACAGACAAATAATACTGTGGTTTGCTGGTAAATGTTCAACAAGTAAATTTGTGTTAGTTTCCACATCCCAAAACAGACAAATAATACTGTGGTTTGCTGGTAAATGTTCAACAAGTAAATTTGTGTGTGTGGAGGGGGAAGGCCCTAATTTGTAGTATTTGCTAATGTCTGTTGTGTAATGACTCCCATCAATGAAACATTAATCAACTCATAAACTTCCTGAAATTTTAATGATCAGTTCTAGCAAGCTGGGAAGAACCAGATCTAGCACACTGTTATCTCAAAGGGTGACTATGAGAAATAAAATATGAACTTAAAATGCTTAGGGCATTATTTAGAAAATAGTAGATATAAATATGAGTGATGATGATATACTATAGAGTCCTGCTTTGAAATAAAACTAGTAAATAAAATAAAATATCCACACTAATAGGAACTAAAAGAAAATAGTACTTCTTTCTTAATTTTGTCTAGCTGGACTATACAACTAACTTATTAACACTTAGAAAGAGGCATTACAGTGAAGAGTTAACAATACTAACTTCAGTGGGGCATGGTGGAGCATGTCTGTAATCCTAGTAATAAGGAGGCTGAGACAGGAGGCTCATAAGTTCCAGGCCAGCCTCAACAACTTAATGAGACCCTCAACAATTTAGCAAGACCCTATTTCCAAATAAAATAGGGCTAGGGGTGTAACTCAGAGGTAGTATGCCCCTCAGTTCAGTCTCTAGTACCCCCCCCCAAAAAAAAGAAAGTAAAAGAAGAAAAGGGTTGGGAACATAGCTCAGTGGTAGAGTACTGTCTTAGCATGTTCTAGGCCCTGGATTCAATCCCCAGGACTGCAAAAAAATACTAACTTAAATGACTTACTGCCTTTTTAAATCTTGTCCCTACTACTTACTTGCCCTTGAGTAAGTTATATGACCCTAGTTTCCTTTCTGTACAATAATATTGGTATTTATTTAACAGAATTGAGTGAGGTTTAAATAAGACCAGTATATTGTACTACATGCCTACTACGTAAGTGTTAGCACTTACTTCTATTGTACTATTAAACTAATTCAGTGGTCCTCAATCTAGAATGAACTTTAGAACACTTCAGAAACATTTAGAAAAATGCAATGCTTATGTAATCTTTGCCCTTGCCATGATGAATACTGGATAACAGACTTACTTTCCATAGTAAGAAAGCATAAATACAGTTAACATATATTATGCAACTGACTCTGGGTATTTGGACAAAGACCAATGCATAGTTAGATTCTTAAGAGAAAGGAAACACAGAAGGTGATTTTACATTTACTCTGGCCTTTCTTCCAAACTGTGGTTCAGAGAATTGGAGGCAAGAGTGCAGTAATTTCACTGAATTGTAAAAAGAGAGATCCGAGTTTAGGGCTAATGAACCATCTGAATTTGTGGAACTGGGCACCATGGAGAAAAGTATCGTGCAGAAAAGGAGCACCAGAAATCTTCATGGAGGATCTATTGAGTCAAGAATCCAATACTAGCCACCTTGGAGAAAATTGGAGGAGCACCAGCAGGAAAGAGTCATCACAGAGCTTTGTGCCATGAGGGCATTCTGAAAACCACACAGCACTGACAGATTACTGGAGCTGTGACTAATGACAGTGTGGAAACCTTACTGAATACCAATAGGTTCAGTTGTAACACCCAAAAGACCATGCCTTAGAACTAAAGATGATGTCTTGGAGAAGTTTATACTCACTCTAAGAAAGACTAAAACCACACCTTGTAGGATAATGTAATCTACCAGTAAATTAACGGCCTGACACAGAACTCAAAACTCTTTATAGCAAGATGACATTATCAAGACTCTCAACAATGTAACATCTATACTCTACAGGCTAAAATAAAACATTACTGCGCATATAAAGAAGCAAGAAAATTTGACTTGTTATTAAGAAGCAAAATGATTCAATTGAAACAGACCCAGAGATGATACAGATGTTGTAATGAGCATAACTTTAAAAAATATATTCTAGAATTTAAAGGAAAAGTATGGACAAAAGAAATGAAAGCATGAATTATTTCAGGGAATAAATTAAAATTAAATTACAAAAAAGAAAAATTCTAGAATTAAAACATATAATGTATGAAATGAAAGTGTCCTTTATGAGCTTAATAGCAGACTGGATATAACAGAAAGGAAGAAAGAAGAAGGAGGAGGAGGAGGAGGAGGAAGGGGAGGAGGAGGAGGAGGAGGAGGAGGAGGAGAAAGAAAGGAATGAATGAATGAATTCTAAATGAATACGCTCTAAACAAGAGCGGGAAAATATGTGAAGCAAAAACTGATAGATCTAAAGGGGGAAGGAGACACATTATTTCACATACCTCCTCATAGTTTGTTCAACAAATTATAAAACTAGACTAGACAGAAAATAACAAAATATGGAAGATCTGAACACCCTCAACAAAAAGTATATAATTCCCATTTATGTAACATACCAATTTATGCAGAAAAAAAAGCATTTGACAAAATTCAAAATCCATTCATGATAAAAACTCTCAAAACATAGGAATATAAAGGAATTTCCTTATGTTGATAAAGAATATCTGCAAAATATCTACAGGTAACATCAAATTGTGGGAGCAGTCTAGGTGATGGATGGATTATAAAACTATGGGATATATACACAATGGAATTCAATTCAGCCATAAAGAAGAACAAAATTATGTCATTTGTAGGAAAACGGATGGAACTAGAAAATATTATACTTAATGAGATCAACTAGTCACAAAAATTGAAGGCCACATGTTTTCCCTCATATGTGGAAGCTAGCGAGAAATTGGGATAAAAAGGGGACTCCAGACAAATGAAGAGAAAGCCCAGTGGAGTGATGGAGGGGCTTTAGGGAAGGCAGAGGATGGGGAGAGGGAGATCTACTGAAGGAAACAATGTGCATATGCAAAATTATCAATGGCAATGTCAAGTACAGGGAAGGGGAAGGAGTATGGTAGGAGCTGTGAGGACACTCACCAAGTGCTGTGTGCATGTATGTCTCTATTTCTCTGAACTTCATGATGTACGATTACAGTGCACTACTAAAAATGAAAAAAAAAATCAATTTGTTCACTATATATCAGAATAAAGGAGAAATCCCACACAATAATTTCCACAGATCAACAGAAAACCTTTGACAAAATTGAACACCTATACATAAATTAAAAATAAAACTTTCTATGAAATAAAACTTGAAAAAAAAAAACTACCTTAATCTGATAGAGGGCATTTGCTTAAATAAAAACCCTAAAGTCTATGTGTTACTGAATGGTACAATACTGAATGGTTTCCCCCTAAGTTTCAGACAATGGCGAACACATCTGCTTTCTACACTATATGGAATATTGTATTCAATGTGCTGCCCAGGGCGATGGGCAGAAGAAGGCACAGCAATTAACTATTAGAACTAATCAGTGAATTTTAGCAAGATCATGAGATACATACAAAGTATATCATCAGAAACTTTAAATAATAAGGTTGGGGGTGTAGCTCAGTAGTAGAGTACGTGCTTAGCGTGCATGAGATCCTGGGTTCAATCTCCAGGAGAAAAAAAAAGAAAAGAAAAGACACATGAAATAATACCTAACAATAGCATTAAGAACATAACATAGGAATAAAAATGATGAAATGTGTCTGTATTGGTTATCTATGGCTATGTAACAGATGATTCCCCATGTTTAATTGCTTTAAAAAGTAGAATTTATTATGCCAGTTTCTCCGAGTCAGGAACCTGGGTACAGATTAGCTGGGGCTTCTGGTCCAGTTTTCTCATAAACTTCTATTCAAGCATACATGAGAGGGACAGCCATCAAAAGGCTCGACCGGGGCTGGAGAGCATGCTTCCAAACTCACACGCGTGGTCATTGAGGATTCAGTCTTTTGCAGGTAGTTGGACTAAGGGCCTCAGATCCTTCCTGCCTGTTGCCAGACAACTCCAAAGTTCTTGTCACTCAGGTCTCTCCATAGGGACCAATATGGTAGCTGGCTTTCCTCAGAATGAGCAAACAAGAATGCTAGAAAGGGCCAGCCTACAAGACAGAAGCCATAGTCCGATTTGGGTTTCATTCTAAAACATGATTGAAGAACTTACTGGGAGATAGGGAAGCCCCAGAGAGCTTTCATCATACCTGACATCAAAGTTCTTTACTTGCTATGAGCATCTATTATCAAAACACAACCTAGCTTAAGTGGTAAATACAGAAGATATTAATAATAAATTATTAGAATACTTAACTTTATGTATTTTTCATTTACAGATATTATTTCATGGAGTATCTGTGTGCTTAATTACCCTGATTGTCAATAGATTTATTTTGCCAATGGCAGTCACTAAATTAGGTAAGTCCTACTAATTACTATTCTGAGTGAAGAGAAAAATATTCTAAATATGCTAAAGTACTACCACTACTATTAAAAAAAAAAAAGACTCCATATAAAGGCAAGTCAGTGGTTTCTAATTTTCTAATTGAAGAAGAAATTGAATCTCTATGTAAAGACATATTAATGGTTCAGGCCAATAAGTTTGTTTCTTTTTCAATTATTTACTTATATTAGCATAGTGTAACTAAGATAATAGTATAAGTTTATCCATTTATTCAACAAATTTTTACTAATTGCCTCCTAGGTTCTTGGCACTATTCTGATAGTATTGAATTCTGAAGACAGACACAATTTCTTAGCAGATAGAGCTTACATTGGAGTGAAAAGAAATAGTAAACAATAATAATATCAATTAAATAATATCAGTCACATGTGCATCAAATTACAGAATGCATGTATAAAATAAAATAGAAAAGTCAGCAAGTGCTAAACTCCTGAGGAAGCCAGAAACTGAATGTGGTTAAGGACAGAAAAATGCTTGAGAGTTTGGAACCTTAGAGAATACTGTAGATAATTCCTCACATATTCTCAATGGGCTTAGGAGATTATGGAAACTAAATCACAAAATTTGTAGTCTAAATTCCTGAGAACTCAAAGAACCAATGGTGTAAGTTCTCATCCACATTTAAAGGCTGCAGACCAATGCCCCAGCTGTAAGGCAATTAGGCAGGGTGTGAGTTCTCTCTCACTTGGTTTTTTGTTCCAGTCAAGGCTCCAACATATTGGGTAAGGCCCAGCCTTCTCCACTCTGGAGAGAGCATCTTGCTTTGCTCAGTCGGCCAATTTAAATACTATTGCACCCAGAAATGCCCTCACATACATACCTAGAATATTGTTTAATCAAGTGTCTAGGCACCCTGCAGTTCAATTAAGTTGATACAAAATTAATCATCACACCCTCTGTTCCTCTGTTTCCTCATTTATCAAACTGGGAAAAAAATTCACCTCAAAAAGTTGTCAGGATAACCAAAAAATTTAACTCATGCAAACTTAACCAAAAAACTTAAACATGCTGAGGTATGTTTTCCCAGCATGGAGTAAACACTTGATAACTACTAGCTATTATGAATATTATTGTATCTCAGCTTTTCTAAGAAGGAGTATGGAAGAATAAAATTTAAAAAGTGTTAGCATGACTATTATTCAACAATTTTTGTTGTCTCTCTTTTTATTTTTATTTTTTATTTTTTGGTACTAGAGATTAAACCCAGGGGCATACCTGTGCTATACCCCCAGACCCATTTATTTATTTATTTTTAAACAGTCCCGCTAGGTTTTGCTGAGAGTCTTGCTATATTGCTGAGGCTGGCCTCGAATCTGCTATTCTCCTGTCTCATTCTCCCAAAGTACTGGGATCACAAGCGAGTGCCACCATGCCTGGCTTTTGTTGTCTCTTTAATGTTTTAAAAAAATGCAGATTGACCATAAGTAAAGAACCAAAGAAAGCTTTATAATCTATACCAAAATGTTGGTGTTTCTATTATTTATAAAATGTGCCTTGTATCAAAGGTCTTCGTGATGTCACATCAACAAAGTATAAATCAGTTTATTATACATTTCAACACTTTCAAGAGCTAACCAAATCTACAGCCTCCGCACTCAAGTTTGACAAAGATCTTGCTAATGCTGACTGGAACATGGTGGAGAAGGCAATCATACTTCAAAATCCATACGCAGTGAGCATTTTGTGTGTGTGGGGGGGGGGTGCTGGGGATAGAATCCAAGGCCATTCTACCTCTGAGCTATACTCCTAGCCCTATTTTATTCTTTATTTTGAAACGGAGTCTCACTAAGCTGTGGAGGGCCTCACAAGTTGCTAAGGCTGGCTACCAACCTGCAATTCTAATGTCTCAGCCTCCCAAGTACTGGGATTACAAGCCTGCACCACCACGCCCAACTTGCAGTGAGCATTTATTATTCCTTCAAAAGTAGATTTGATTGCCATTAAGTATAAATCATATCATGAATATTAATTTACAATTTTAAATATTTGCAATTTACAGAGAAGTTGCATTAATGACTCCTTATTTACTATAATATTAAGGAGGGCATCTCAAGTATTTTATGATTACTGTGGGGCAAAGTAGGAGTCAAAATTCCTTTGAGTATACAGAAAATATATATTATAAATTCAAAAGAGAGAGCAGCATATTGGAACTGCCTTTAAAAGATAAACTACAAACAAGAGTGTGAGCCTTAGAAAATGTCTACTCATTGACCAGATTGGGAGCGGTCAGGGTCTTTTGTCCCTTCACTTATTCAGTACTTGCTTAGGCAATTATACAGGGTAAGCACTTGGTATACCCTAGTTTATGGTTAATAGTAGTTTTGATGTAAAATAGAATTCAAAGGTAGTATCTTAAGTTCATCTGTGAGTGAAATATCACCTTCTACTTCTGAGATACACTTTTTTTTTTTTTTTTTTTTTTTTTGCGGTACTGGGGATTGAACTCAGGGGCATTCTACCTCCAAGCTATACCCCCAGCCCTATTTTTTACTTTATTTTGAAACTGGGTCTCACTAAGTTGCGGAGTGCCTCACTAGGTAGCTGAGGCTGGCCGAGAACCCGGATCCTCCGGTCTCAGCCTCCCGAATGCTGGGATTACAAGCATGCGCCACCACGCCCGGCTTGAGATACACTTTTGAGTATCTGTGATCCGGTTTACTTGTTTAAGAGTACCCAGCATACCGAATCAGTCATGGTTTCCATAAAGGAAGACAGTAAACATAGTCCCGGAATCATTTCAAAGCTCTTGCTGCCCTTCTCATGTCTTATATCATACCTTGTTTTTATTGCAATATTTTTCTGCATCACACAATATAAGGGGCCAGCTTCCGGGAGCACAGAAATGAGACAGTCTCCATGAAACAGGAGCCTTCAAAGTCCATTTCATATCTACTAGCCAGTGCTTGAAGCTCCAAGTGAGGACTCAGAACCAAGCCCTGTACTTTCAAGAATACTCTTACCAGGAGTGCTGGGTGGGGCAAGCACCAAGTCAAACCCAGGGATTTCTCCAGTAGCTCCTGATGTCTGTGGCCTTTCGCTGACCTTCCTGCATCAGGCTCATCTGGAAAGCTTGTTGAAAACATTGAGTTCCCAGTTCCAAGCCTGGATATTCTGAGGCAGGCCTCAGAAATATGTTTGTGTAGGGCCCAAGAAATGTCTATTTTCACTCCACTCCCCAGCCAATTTTAATGCAGAGTCAGTACTGAGACCACTGTTCTGGTATTTGAACTGTTTCAGAAGGCAGATAATCAAGCAAGGAATTGTCCTCTTTACAATGCAGAAGTGGCAGATTTTATAATGTTGTAGATAGAACACTGGCCTTAGAAATTCCGGGTTTATATACTAGCTTTGTCACTTAATAAATTGCCTTGTAATCTTCTTAAATGCATGTTTACCTTCCCTCCATCCCCCAACTTCGAGTGATTCTCTAAAGCAGGGGCCAGACTTTAACTGCGGGGGAATCATTAAATGAGTTTGTGCAAGATCTCTGCCCACAGCTGGGCGTGGTGGCGCACGCTTGTAATCCCAGCATTTGGGAGGCTGAGAATGGAGGATCCGGGTTCGCGGCCAGCCTCAGCTATCTAGTGAGGCCCTCCGCAACTTAGTGAGACCCTGTTTCAAAATAAAGAATAAAAAAATAGGGCTGGAGGTGTAGCTCGGAGGTAGAATGCCCCTGTGGGTTCAATCCCCAGTATCGGAAAAAAAAAAAAAAAAGATCTCCGCCCACCTCTCCCAGTTAGAATTCAGAGGGTCGGTGGGGGGAGGGTCTGAGAATGGGCATTTCTAACAATGTCCAGGTGATGCCGCTGCTGCTTGGGGGTCCACAGGGAACTACTAGCTTAAAGTATGATCAGACATGCAATATCTTCTATAAACTCTTAATAATGTCATGTGAAAGTAAAGCTATGATATAATGTCTTTGCCCCAAGCCAGCAACTATTTTACTTTCTACACAACTGAGCAAATTACAAGAACCCTCGAGCAAATGATAAGCATCTGAACATTTTTCTCTATGTACCAGACATTTCCAAAATACTGAACTAGTGTTTGAATTGTTTGGGGTTGATGCCAAACAATATGTTAATATGCATGTATTACTACTGTTTCTTAATTTGTGTTCTACTTAGTTGAACCAAGGAGAAACAACAGAACATCAGAAGGTGATATGCCCAGACTGTGACAAGGAAATAGATGAGAAGGTTAACATTGAAGCAATGGAGCTGGCCAACAGGAGGCTCCTGTCAGCACAAATAGTGAGCACTCTGTTCTGTTCTTCTACAACTGTGCTGTGCCTAAAATTGTACTGAAAACCTCTGCCCTGCTAAACACATTTTGATCACACTCACCTACATTACTTTATT
>PVLC010029457.1:0-20211 GCA_004027655.1 Graphiurus murinus
TACTAGGGATTGAACTCAGGGGCATTCTACCTCCGAGCTATACCCCCAGCCCTATTTTTTTTATTCTTTATTTTGAAACCGAGTCTCACTAAGTTGCGGAGTGCCTCACTAGGTAGCTGAGGCTGGCCGCGAACCCGGATCCTCTGGTCTCAGCCTCCCGAATGCTGGGATTACAAGCGTGCGCCACCACGCCCGGCTCAACCTCAGATTTTTGAAACAAATCCCAGATATCATATAATTTTGTCTAAATATTTCAGAATATATCTCTAAAAGAAGACTCTTTTTGTTATTTCAATTCAATTCAAAGGACTTAACATGTTACATACATACTACATATCCATAAGAAATATGAACATTATTAACATATATCTTCAGATATAGACTCTTATAAAAGTAACCACAATATCACTAAGACATCTTAAAAATAATTTCTTAATATCTTAAAGTAACAATAAGTTTTCAGATTTCTATGACTTCATACACATTTTTCTTTTTTAGAAGTTCTTTGAATTAAGACACAAACATTTCATTTGTTTGATATGTCGCTTAAAATTGAAAATTTCTCCTTCTTAAAAAAATAATTTTTTGCCAGGCGTGGTGGCACACGCTTGTAATCCCAGTACTAGGGAGACTGAGACCAGAGGATCCAGGTTCTCAGCCAGCCTCAGCTACTTAGGCTCTCTGCAATTTAGTGAGGCCCTGTTTCAAAATAAAGAATAAAAAATTGGATTGGGGGTGTAGCTTGGAGGTAGAATGCCCCTGGGTTCAATCCCCAGTACTGCAAAAAAGAAAATAAGAATAATAATAATTTTTCTTGTCATTGATTTGTTAATATTCATCTGTGATATTCATCTTTTAGAGCACCACATAGTCTCAATTTTACTAATTGTATAGTTGGTGTCACTTAATATGTTTCTCTGATTGATCACCATATTCCTGTAAAGTTGTAGTTAACCCAGAGGTTTACTCAGGTTCAGAACTGAGTTTGGGGGGTTTTGTTTGTTTGTTTTGGCTTTTTTTTGTGGTACCAGGAATTGAACCGAGGGGCATTCTACCTCTGAGCTACATCCCTAGCCCTATTTTTAATTCTTTATTTTGAAACAGGGTCTCACTAAGTAGCTGAGGCAGGCCATGAATCTCTGATCCTCCTGTCTCAGCCACCACCATGCCTGGTTGATTTTTTTTTTTTTTTTCAGTACTGGGAATTGAACTCAAAGGCATTCTACCTCTGAGCTACACCCCCAGCCCTATTTTTTGTTCTTTATTTTGAAATAGGGTCTCACTGAGTTGCGGAGGGCCTCACTAAGTAGCTGAGGCAGACTACAACCTATGATCCTCCCATCTCAACCTCTCAAGTACTGGGATTACAAGCATTAGCCACCACTCCTGGCTTCAGAACTGAGTTTTGACAAGATGTTGCATTGCATTAGGAGGGAATCTTGTTTTTTGTTGTTGTTGCTGTTTTTTTAATTTCTGTGATGTTAAGATTGATCAGTAGCTTAAGGAATTGCCAGCCTGGTCCATCTTTTCTCTTTTTTTGCATTACTGGGGATTGAACCCAGGACATTCTACCTCTGAACTACATCTCCAGCCCCATTTTTTATTCTTTTTTTGAAATAGTGTCTTACTAAGTTGCAGAGGACCTCACTAAGTAGCTGGCTGGCCGGTCTCAGCCTCCCAAGTACTGGGATTACAAGAGTGTGCCACCACGCCTGACTCTTTTCCATCTTTTCTAAGGCTTCCAGTCAGCTTTTTTTTTTTTTTCTTTTTCTTTTTTTATGGTGCTGGGGATTGAACCCAGGGGCATTCTACCTCCGAGCTGCACCCCTAGTGCTATTTTTTTATTCCTTATTTTGAAACAGTGTCTCACTAAATTATGGAGAGCCTCACTAAGTAGCTGAGGCTGACCTCGAACCCAGATCCTCCGGTCTCAGCCTCCCGCGTACTGGGATTATAAGGGTGCGCCACCATGTCCGGGTTCCAGTCAGCTTTTTACCTAATAATTTTAGTAGTCCATATTTTTAATAAAGGTTACAAAAAGGTAATATTAAGTCTAATATTTATTTATTTATGTATTTATTTATTTATTTATTTTTGTACTGGGAATTGATCCCAGGGACATTCTACCTATGAGCTATGCCCCCAGCCTTATGTTATGTTATGTTATATTATATTATTTTTATGGTACTGGGGATTGAAGCCCAGGGCATTCTACCTCCTAGCTATGCCCCTAGCCCTGTTTTGTTTTTTATTTTGTAAAAGGGTCTTACTAACTTGCTGAGGTTCCTGCTAAGTTGCTGAGGCTGACCTCAGACCTGTGATCCTGCTCTCTCAGCCTCCCAAGTACTGAGATTACAGGTATATGCCACTGTGACTGGCTAACATTTATTTTTTGTTAGCTAGAATATATATAGACTTTCCCTCATGAACTATTTGGTTATCCTGAGATTGAATCTGTATGAGAAAGAAAAGGTAAATGTTTGCTTATTTCCCTATATTTACTGATTTCTAGAAAAATGAATGTGCTCTCTCTCCTCCAGACAATTGTTTTATCATTGTGAACCCAGATTTAGATATATTTTATGTGCTTTAATCTATTATAGTTATTTTGCTTATTGATGTTTAAAATGTTCTATATTTGGCCAGTGAGAGCCTTTCAGTGTCTCCTGAGATTCAGTAGTTTGATAGTTCTTTTACTCTCAACATTCCCTTATTCTTGAAGTTATCTTGATTTAGCTACTCAAAAATAACTGTTTTGTTTGTTTGTATGTTTTGCAGTACTGGGGATTGGACCCAGGGCCTTGTGCGTGCTAAGCAAGCACTGTACCACTGAACTATAGCCCCAACCTATTTCATTTTTCATTTTGAGACAGGGTCTCACTAAGTTGCCCAGGCTGGCCTTGAACTTGCAATCCTCCTGCCTCAGCTTCCCTATTTCCTGGGATTACTAGTGTATACCACTATGCTCAGTGTAATTGTATTTTTAAAAGTCTAGAATGCTAACAATTCTTTTGGAGAGATAATGCTATTTTCTTACCAATGAAAAGCCAACATTCTGCTATCATTTATTAATAACATCTTTAACATCTTTATTCTAAGTAATTTCCCTGTGCATAATAACCTCATAATATAAAATTGTAAGGGAACTAGCTTAACTTAATTAACTCTTAAATTTGATTATCATTAACACATTGTGAGTTGCAGAATATAGTTCAGATTAAAAACAGACTTTTACTCTAATTTTATAATTTGCTCTCTCCTAGACAATTTCTAAGACTCTTCTATATTTGGAAGAAAATTTAAAAAATTTGCTCTTTAACAAGAGCTTTTTTAAAAAAAAAAATATGTTAAGCAATGCTTTTTTTAAATCACAGGTGCTGGTCGGATTGAATTATGTTCTGGTTTATTGGAGGGAGGAACCACACCTAGTATGGGTAAGTGTCTATTTTTCACAGATTTTTCTCATAGGGTTTTATAAAGCCTGGAGACAACTCATCAGTTGTATTGGGTTCCTTTACTAATGTCATGTTATTGATAGTATACAAATTTGAAATGCTTATTGTAAATAACAATAAAAAATTTTGATCATAATATTTTCTCAAACATCAAAAAGTTAGAAGGTAGTAGTTGTTAATATTAATTCAGCTGTTCTGCAGTAGCATCAAAGATCAGACTTTTAAAAAATCTATATTGGCATCCTCAGTATGTTGACTTTTGTCTTCATTTCTTCCCTCCCATTGTTGCCATACATTCATACACTTTACTTACATATGCCAAAACCTCGTGTTATATTGTTATTTTTGTTTGAGAGTCAATTATCTTTTAAAGAGATACAAATGATAAGAAAATAATCAGCCAGGCACGGTAGTGTGCGCCTGTAATCCCAGCACTGGGGAGGATGGGATAGGAGGATCTAAGGTCAGCTCCAGCAATTTAGTGAAACTGTGAGACCCTCTTTCAGAATAAAATAGGGCTGGGGGTATACCTCAGAGGTAGAATACCCTTGGGTTCAATTCTCACTACCACAAAAGAAAAGAACCAAATGTTTATCTACATGTAGTTATCATTTCTGTTTATCATTTCTTTGTGTAGATTCTTATTTCTGTCTGATTTTATTTTCCTTCTGCTTGAAATTACTTCCTTTAGTATTTTTTGTAGTACAAGTGTGCTGGCAATAACCAGCTTTTGTGTGTCTAAAAATATCTTTCTTCTCCTTTATGTTTGAAAGATATTTTTGCTGGGGTAGAATTCTAGGTTGATATGCTCCCCACCACAAGTTATTTGAAGATTTTTTGTCATTGTCTTCTTGCTTTTTTTGTTTGTTTGTTTCTGATAAGAAATCTATATCCATATCTTTGATACATCTGTATCTTTGTTTTTCTCTATATATCTCTTTGTTTGCTTTGTGTGGGGGGGTGGGTACTGGGGGTTAAACCAGGAACATTTTACCTCTGAGCTACACTCCCAGCCCTTTTTTTTTCTTTTTTTTTTTTTTCGGTACTGGGGATTGAACTCAGGGGCATTCTACCTCAGAGCTATATCCCCAGCCCTATTTTTTATTCTTTATTTTGAAACAGGGTCTCACTAAGTTGCGGAGTGCCTCACTAGGTAGCTGAGGCTGGCTGCGAACCTGGATCCTCTAATTTCAGCCTCCCAAATGCTGGGATTACAAGTGTGTGCCACCATGCCCTGCACTCCCATCCCTTTTTATTTTTATTTTTTTAAATATTGAAATAGGATCTCACTAATTTGCTGAGGGTCTCACTAAGTTTTTGAGGCTGGCCTTGAACCTGAAATTCTCCTGTCTCAGCCTCTCAAGTACTGGGATTGCAGGCATGTGCCACTGTGTCTGGCTCCTGTGTGAACTTTTGGCTCCTGAGCTATAAGATTAAAGATAGCATTATATGGTATAAAAGGTTTATATATGGAATAGCCCTTGAAATTGTCTCACTAAAAGAAGGCATACCTAGCATCCTAAAATCCCTAGAACAGCTGGGCGTGGTGATGCACGCCTGTAATCTTTGTACTTGGGAGGCTGAGATGGGAAGATTGCAGGTTTGAAGACAGTCTCAGCAAGTAGTGAGACTCTCATCAACCTAGTGAAACCCTGTTTCCAAATAAAAATAAAATAGGGCTGGGGGTGTAGCTTGAAGGTAGAATGCTTCTGGGTTCAATCCCCAGTACTATTAAAAAAAAAAAAATCCCTAGAACATCTGTAAATATGAGTGCTATCTGTTTTTAGCAACACCACTCATGATATATTGCTTGTAATTGGGCCTTTTGTTATCTTGTTCAAAGCTGGGGTTCTTTTAGCAAGGAAAAAGAAGGAAATTCATATTGAATAAATAACTAGTAGTGCTTGTTACAGATCTTATACTATTGGGTGTTTCTGAACTAGCCACTCATTGTGTCATATGTAGGTACTTTTGGGGGAAGGTACTGGGAATTGAATCTAGGGGCATTCTACTTCTGAGCTACACCCCCAGCCTATTTTATTTTTTATTTTAAAACAAGATCTCGTTAAGTTGCAGAGGGCCTTGCTAAGTTGTTAAGGCCGGCTGTGAACCTGCCATCCTCCTGTCTCAGCCTCCCACGTACTGGGATTACAAGTATGTGAGAGCTATGCCCATCTTGTCGGTACTTTTGTTCATATATTTATTTGTGCATGAAATCACACATAGGTGAACTTTTGCTCCCACTTACATATTTTTTTCAAAAAAAAGTTTTTGCTAAGTTAGTTTCTTTATCCATTAAAAAGACAGACTTTGAAACTATTTAACCATCTCTATAGTAGGTTTTAAATAGAGCTGTAATCAATTAGAAAGGAGAAACTGGATCTTGGGGAATACATTGGCAGAATATTGAGCCTGGTGGTTAATACACTTTCAAATATCATATACCATTTAAAGGGTTCCAAGTTGTAAGAGTTTTTGTTGAATCAACTGAAAAGTGCCAGGGTCCAGCCCTGGAAGGTGTCGGGGGTACATCGACAGGTGTGGATTGAGACGAGGTCTCGAGAATACGCACACTAGAGGAACTTGGGAAGCACATCTACTTTATTGTTCTCCAATAGCTATTTTTATAATTTTTTTTTTTTACTTGACAGTGAAGCCTAACCTTGAGGCTACAAACAGGCAGACAGCCAGACAGTTTGAGACAATAAAGTTATTTTCTGAACGTTAAGCAGGTGTTAAAGAGAGGGACGTAACACCTTATCTGTTCTTGGGAAGACAGAGAGTTTTTTTAACCCATATGTCTTTGTTAGTTTAGTCTGTGAAGCTCTGGGAAAGAAATGTAGGAGTAAGCAAGGACTGCATGTGTTTTGATAATGTTTGTAAGTGATTATAGAATTTCTTATGTTGTTTGTCTGAAGGCACTATTTTTTTTAGCTAATACAAAGAAATCACTGTTTGTCCAGCCACCATCTGTTTTTAAGAAATTTTCCCTTATAATTGATGTAAAAACAAAACCCAAAGCACCCAAAATTTCCAAAATATAACATAATGCGAAGCGGGATATACCACACATTCCTTCTTTGGAATTGTCTGCCTTGCTGGACTCCACCGGACCAAGCCTTGCTCAAGATCCAGCTATTAAGGAGCTGTGCCAGACAGTGCTTTTAAATCTCAATATCTTCAGTTTTTTAAATTGTTCTTTTTTATCTTTGACTTTCCTATTACTTGCCTTCTACTATACATACATTTTTATTTTCAGTGTCCTCCTTCATCTTTGGTTTCTGCAGTCAGAGAGAAAACCAGAAATAATACACAGGAACAAATGTAATATAACCAATAATATATTATTGCCTACCTAGAGCTTCTAAGCTCATATTTGAATTTTAGTCTGCTTTCTGTCTCATAGGTATCCTTCAAGTAGTGAAACAGAGTGTCCAGATCCCAGTTTTTGTGATGATTCGGCCACGTGGGGGTGATTTTTTATATTCGGACCGTGAAATTGAAGTGATGAAGGCTGACATTCAGCTTGCCAAACTCTATGGTGCCGATGGCTTGGTATTTGGGGCATTGACTGAAGATGGACACATTGACAAAGAGCTGTGCATGTCCCTTGTGGGTAAGAATTTATATCTGAGATATATAAACCTCTACTGATGATTGTATTTATGTTCCTGACTTTTCAGTCATACCTGCACGTCCTTATACTAACCTTTCTAAGGTGTTTGGAATGGAGGGTCTGTACAAAGCCCTGCCAACTCTCCCCAGTTGCTGTAGATTAAGTTCTGGTGTTCTTGTAGAGTTTAAGAGAAATTTACATTGGTTCCTTAACCACTGCACCAAAAACTTCAAAAATTATTGCAGCTGGTGAGAATGGGGAGAGGTGGAGAGGATAGAAACAAACTACCTGTATTACTAAGCCAAAGTATTTCTTGAAGATATCTCATCAGAGGGGCAAGTAATAGATGTAATGCTGTCTTTATAGTTTCCAGATCATGTAACTGTTATTAGGTCTCTCTAAGATGTGGGTAAACATGTTTTATATAAAAATCAGAGTTTAGTGGAAAGATAAACTTTTTGAATTTGTAAGGCTGCCATCTTATTGGGGTTTTTTTGTTTGTTTTTGTTTTTGTGGTACTAGGGATTGAACTCAGGGGCATTCTACCTCCGAGCTATACCCCCAGCCCTATTTTTTATTCTTTATTTTGAAACCAGGTCTCACTAAGTTGCGGAGTGCCTCACTAGGTAGCTGAGGCTGGCCGAGAACCCGGATCCTCCAGTCTCAGCCTCCCAAATGCTGGGATTACAAGCATGCGCCACCACGCCCGGCTCCATCTTATTGTTTTAGTTCAGTGTCTTTACTTCTTAGAAGAAAGTATAAAAAAGTTTTATATAAGATGAAGAGCTCTCTATATAGTAATTAATGATGACTTTTTATATTCTTCTTGTTATATGATTTTCTTTTTATAGGTATTTGCCGTCCTCTGCCAGTCACTTTCCACCGAGGTAAGTCATTTCCATTTTAGAAGTTCTGTTGAAGAGTGTCAGTTTTCTAATTTATTTATTTATTATTTTTTTTAAATTTTTGTGGTACTGGGGATTGAACCCAGGGGAATTCTACCTCCAAGCTCCACCCCTAGCCCTATTTTTTATTCTTTATTTTGAAACAGGATCTAAGTTGCGGAGGGCCTCACTAGTAGCTGAGGCTGGCTGCGAACCCAGATCCTCCTGTCTCAGCCTTCTAAGTACTGGGATTACAAGCATGCACCTCTACACCTGGCTTCAGTTTTCTAATTTAATGCCACAGCCTTTCTATAGATGCAGTTCTATAGTGTAACTTAGATCTTAGGATGGAAAATTATAAATTTAGAGATGTATAATTTCTAGAAAATTTGAAGGCTCAATTATGAAAAGTTGTTAAAAATAAGTGGTGATAGAATATAATAGAGAAGAGGGAGAAAGTAAACACTGTTTGCAAATTTGTTTATCTATCTAATAACAATAATGAGATTCGTTTTAATTAGATTGCCTTAGGTCATGTGCAACCCTACAGAGACTAAATCCCTGTGGTCAGTGAAAGGAAAAGCAGTGCCAGACAAAACTATTCCTGGTGCTAGAAATGAGGTCAGCTTTGTTACATAGAGACTTCCTATCTGAGAGGGGAGAGAGTATGATATCTGAAGAAGAATTGGGCATTTTTAGGAGAGGGGAAAGAAGGAATAGATGCTAAATAGTCAACGAACAGATGTCTACTAAAGTACACAAAACTATGTTTCATGATTGATAGTTTGTCTGCATCATATGAAGAAATGTTTCCTATCTACAAATCAGTTAGTTATAATTCCCATACACTTTGGCTAAACCTTAGTGAAATGGAGGAAAAAGTGTCACTTTTGCTGTAGAAAGCACTGCCATTACTCATGAAAAGAAGTGTTTAGTAAAAAAAAAAAAATATGTATTTTTAGTTGATATGCTTGAAAAGTTGATGAATGTTTTTCATTCTTTTAAGTAAGTATTAAGGGGTTTGGCTAATACTGAATACCAGCATCAGCAACCATTTATAGAAATTAGAGATAAAGAATATTTGTTATCTTTGTTTCTTTTTGAAATGTATGACACATTTTCTATGACTTGATGTTATCAGTGTTTATTATACACTAGCAATAACTAAAAGATGTTAGGTTGCTTAAAAGTCTGTATCGGGGCTAGCTGCACACAAGAAAAAGTTTTTAAATATGAAAAATATTTTAAATTAGTGAGCAATTATCTGAAAATATAAAATTTAAAATTATGACATGCTGAATAATTTAGAAAGCAAGCTAGTCATCTGTAATTTTTTTTTTTTTTTTTTTTTTTTTTTTTGCGGTACTGGCGATTGAACTCAGGGGCATTCTACCTCCGAGCTATACCCCCAGCCCTATTTTTTATTCTTTATTTTGAAACCAGGTCTCACTAAGTTGCGGAGTGCCTCACTAGGTAGCTGAGGCTGGCCACGAACCCGGATCCTCCAGTCTCAGCCTCCCAAATGCTGGGATTACAAGCATGCGCCACCACGCCTGGCTTGTAATATATTTTTTTAACTAAGAAAATGACTTCAGATTTCTGTTCTCCAAGAAATTTAACAAAAATATTTTCACATGTCTAAAATGAACAGAAATTTTTTATTGACCTGGGTTCTACATTTTTTCCATTCATTTATTTAATGAGATAGTATGATAGTATAGTCACTGGTGAGAAAGTGCTACCACTAAAAAAGGAAAATCCTCTGTAATAGATTGATCTGAAGTAGTTTTTCTGTTTTGAGTTTCCTAGGCCTCTTTCTTCTCTGAGGGTTCTGAGGAGGGAAGTTTCTTAGAACATAGAAAGGAAATGAAACTCATAGTTGTCTGTTGAAAACAGCTATTCTTATACTGTGAGCCTTGAGTATATCAGGTAAATGGATTGGTACAAAATATTAGTAATGAAAATGGGAGCCAAGGCTTATTTCTACAACTGGTGAGTATATAGTCCAGTTTGACACCTAGAGCAGTTTTCCAAGTTTGATTATTTACTGCATTTATGGTTTTACTATATCTGAGTGTTACCTGTGCAAACTTATTTAAAAATATCCTTTAAATCCTAAATAGGTTTATTTTAAAGAGAAACTTTTTATAATTACTGAAAACTGGAAACCTTTCACTTCATATCTGCATTCAAGTAAATATTCCGACTAAAATGTATACTAGTAAAATGATCACACATACTGCCAGTGGTATACAGACTGTGGTTTGCTGGTAAATTGGCTCTTAGGGGAAAACAGCCCTGATTTGCAGCATTTTCTGATTTCTGTGGTTAAAGTACTCTATCTGGACTAATTTCAAGATGCCAGTGAGCTGATAATCTGACTTGCAAAATTCCTGAATATTTAATAATTGACTTTTGTAAGCCAGTATAACCTAGGTCCAGCACACTACTGCATGTATACTACATTTTGGAAAATACTGCATTAGAGGATATCTGTTAAAAACTCAGATCAACTTTATTTATTTCAGCCTTTGACATGGTTCATGATCCAATGGCAGCTCTAGAGACTCTCTTCACCTTGGGGTTTGAACGAGTATTGACCAGTGGTTGCGACAGTTCTGCATTAGAAGGGCTACCTCTAATAAAGCGACTCATAGATCAGGTACAAGCAGTTTCTTTTCGGTCTTCATAAGATGGCTGTGGTCACTCCTGACGTTCTGTTGTTCAGCTGGGTTGTGAAACTAAATATTACTGACTTTGTGATTACTCTATAGAAATTTAAAAAAAAAACAGGTAGTGATCTGTTTATATAATTCTTACTTATTTTGCATGAGTGTTCTTAATAATCAAGGCTCTTCAGATCAAATTATAGACAATGTCTACAGATCCAATCTAACTTGGATACCACAGCATATTTTATCTTTACCATGACCATTGCCCACTATTAAACAATATCTCTTCATATTCAGCTCATACATATATTCAGAGAACCCCATACAATTTGTGAGACAATTATCATCTACAGGTAAATTCTAAAACTAAAATTATTTTCTTTCATTTTTTCCCATCTGTCAATATAAGAGGAAATATATTTTTCCCAGGTATGTGTCCTCCTGGTGAGCTATTATCATCATTTGTAGAGCTGTCAGGTATGGCTCTGTAATTGAAGTCTGTCTCTGTTTTTCTGATAACAGTCTAGAGGTATTCTAAGTTAGTGAGTACAGGCTTTGAGATGAGAGAGTGTTTGAGACTCGGGTTTAACACTTATTTGCTGTATGATAGTGAGTAGGTTACTACCCTATTTGTGTGTGAAATTGAGTTAAATTTAATTCTTCCTTAATAGGGTTTCTCTGATGATTGAAAGAGATGAGAAATATAAGAGGCTCAGCACAGTGCTTGGCATATAGTAGGTCTTAGTACATGTTTGTATACTTACTGTCCTTATAGTGCACAACAGTTACTTTTGATATAGTACTATTTAAAAAGGAGCTGTGTGGGCATATTGGAGAGGAACTAATTCCAGATTGGGAGTGGAGGGTGGGGAGTGTGGAGGTTGGCAATAATTAGGGAAAGCTTCCCCAAAGAAAAGACATCCTACTGGCAATCAGTGTCTTACCTATTTGAAAGTTGTTTGGGAGTTATCCATGTAAAAGTAGAGGGATCATTCCCTGCAGGAGATATTGTCTGTGCATGCATCTGAAAACAAAAGTAGGCATAACTTGAGATTAAAAAATGACTAGAATGCTGAAAGTGAAGAGAAGAATGATATCCAGCAAACTTTGAAAGCCTTATTAAATAGTATCTATATTTAATTCTTGGTGCACTCAGGAAGCCTGAGATACTTTAAAATAAAAAGAGTTCATGAGTCATGTTTCCAGTTCAAAAAGGTTACTCATTAAAGAATAGAGAATAAAATATAAATGCCATAGTCATGTATTGCATTTTAAAAACCCCTTGCTTGGTCACTCGCTCCCTCCTGTTTGGTTGTTAATCACTGATTGGCAAGAAGCTGGATTGAATATTTCATACACTAACTTTATTTGTTGAAATTTAAATAGCTACCTAGCAGTTATATTATATATTATATAGATAGTATATAGATATGTACACATGCATGTACACACACACACACACACAATACTGGTTAAAGCATAGGTTTCAGGATTAGAATCCTTCTTAAATCCTGGTTTTCACACTTGTTAACAGTGACCTCAGTCAAATTGCATCACCATCCTAAACTTGACTTTCTGCATAGTTAGGATGGTAGTAGCACTTGCCTCCCAGAATAGATATGAAGAATTACTTCAAATAATAGCATAATGCCTGACACTTAGTAAGTGCTTTATGTTGTTAAATAATTTTGATAGCCTTAGGTAAGCATATAATTCTAAATATTTTATGGAAGGCAGAAAAAGTGAAAGAATTTATCTCTTTAAAATACCATTTGTCTTTATTTTGGAAAGTTTTAATCTATAACAAACAGGTAAATATGAATTTTTCCTCTTAAAATTATTTCAGCTTTGTAGATTTTTTTGTTTTTTTTTAATGCTTTGCTTTGGCACATTTGAGAATATGAAACATCTTTGTCCCACTTAATTTTTCTGACATTTATTAAATTTTATGAAATATCCCTTCTTTTTCACTCTAGTAATTTCTTTATTTTTCATCATTGTACTTACAGATCTCTAAAATTTTATTATATAAATATATCCGCCTGTTTTATATCTTTCCTGAATGTAGAAGGTCATGAGAGTAGAAACATGCTCACCATGTCAGGAAGGAAAACTTTTCTTCTACCCTCTTAGGTTTAATTTCTGGGAGCCTGTAAATTAAATTGGCAAAAAACAGATTAGCAGGAGAGAAAATAGATCTTAATTGCATATATAAGTATGTAAGTTCTTATATACATATGGAAGTTCATAAAGAACTATGACTCAAAGTGATGGTTAGAATTTAGGGCTTATAAAACATCTTAATAGGTGAAGAGGTGGGAGAGAAGGGCACTTACAGTGGAAAAAGTGACTTTCTGGAAAGATGGGCCTTTAGGAGAAGAGATAGGAGATATGATAGTTTTATAATAATTCCAATCCATGTGTTCCAAAATTATCAGAAATTAAATCTATTCCTATAATCTCAGTTAAACGGACCTACAGAATTTAGTTGAGAATACAGAATTTGAGTAAATTTTTCCCCCAGTAACATAATTATTTATGCTTTCTTTTCTGTTAAAGTCTTGTTTAAGTTTAACCATCCCATTGCATTCCAAGAGTGAAGAATTAGTGTTATTTTTCAGTAAAGCTTTTCATAAGATGGTGTGATTATTCAACATTTATATTGTATGCTCCTAGTTTCTATGCTCATAAAAGAGTTATTAATCAATACAACAAAATAATCTTTTGGGATAAAAACTTACTATGCCAGATATCTTCCTTGCCCAAGATCCCCCACCCTGCAAAATAGAGAATGTAGACATTAGAATAATTTTTAAAATTTAATATACTTTGACTTGTTTCTTTTCTTATTGCCTTACTATTCCAATTAAGAAAAAGATACTATAGAATTTCTTAAAAAGAAAAAGATACTAAAATGTACATTTTTTTCTTTTTTTCAGGCAAAAGGCAGGATTGTGGTAATGCCAGGTATTTATCTTTCCATTTCTCAGCCTAACACTGAGCATTAGTGGTGGAAGAGCAAAAGAGACAGGAAAACGTGGGAGAAAGTATTAGTATGTGATGTTCAGAGAGAAGAATATATAGCTTGATTAAAATGTTTAAGATTAGAAGATTTGGTCTAGCATTTAAAACTTTAGAGTGAAGAGAACATTGTAACAGGGATTACCTCAGAGAGAAGCAAGTAAGGAAGCAGATTAGGATTGAAGTGTCTCCATGTTTGCTTTTCTCAGAGTATAGAATTTTATAAATTTGGATGTTCGTGTTCTGGGGAGGCACACCAAATCTGATAACTCTGTTAAGGCCAAATGTTTAGGTGACATTCCTGCATAAATAATAATTCTTTGTCACTTCCTGAAGGTCTTTAGTCACCAAATTCTTTGATGCCAGAATAGTTCAAGCATATGCTAATAACAGATTATCCAGCAACTTGAATAGCTTGAGGTACAGAGTACATGTTTTTTGTTTTTTGGTTTTTTTTTTTTTTGTGGTACTGGATATTGAACCCAGGGGCATTCTACCTCCAAGCTACATCCCTAGCCCTATTTTTTATTCTTTATTTTGAAACAGGGTCTCACTATGTTGCGGAGGACCTCACTAAGTAGCTGAGGCTGGTGGCCAACATGGATCCTCCTGTCTCAGCCTCTCAAGTACTGGGATTACAAGCATGCGCCACCATGCCTGGCCAGATTACATGTTTTAATAGTTTTGAAATATTTATTAAATATATCTTCTTTCAAGAGATAGGATATAAAGATGAATAAATTAATTTCATATTTATAATTACTGGCACTAATTCAGATTATGATTTTATATATAAATATTTTAAAGATTATTTATCAAAATATGTCATCATAAAGTACTTGGTTTGTGGTTTTATTTTATTTATTTTTTTTTTTGCGGTACTGGGGATTGAACTCAGGGGCATTCTACCTCTGAGCTATACCCCCAGCCCTATTTTTTATTCTTTATTTTGAAACCGAGTCTCACTAAGTTGCGGAGGGCCTCACTAGGTAGCTGAGGCTGGCCGCGAATCCGGATCCTCTGGTCCCAGCCTCCCGAATGCTGGGATTACAAGCGTGCACCACCACGCCCGGCTTGGTTTGTGGTTTTAATAAAATAGAATCAATTTCTTCTGTGTAATAAAACAAAAAGTTAATATTGTGGAATAAACCATATAATTCTTTGCCTTATTCCCATTTCCAGTGAAGTCAGTATATTCTTTGAATCCTGAGCCAGAGAGAAAGCCTTATAGATTCTCTCTTTCAGACACATCTCAAGTTGTGCTTTCATAGCTTTTTCCTAAAACCTGTCCTTATCTTTCATTTTAATTTGATTTTGCTCAAATTGAGGGGAGAGCAGGGATGAAGCACTGAATGATTTTTCTTGCACCAGGGTAGTCTTTTTAAATTTAAAGTCAGTAATGTCTAGCTTTGTTATATAAATCAATGGATACATGTAATTCCATCATATAAGCTTTGTGGCCTTAACAGTTCTCCAGAGTCTGGTAGACATCTTTCATTACTTTTCTGATCTCATTCTAGCTCCGAGAGAGTAATTCTTGATTCAATGAGAAATTTCAGAATGGAAATTTCAAATAGAGTAAGCAGTCATTATTATACTTTAAATTTTATTTTACTTAATTTATTACTTTTTTTTTCAACAGCAGGTGGCATAACCGACAGAAATCTACAAAGGATCCTTGAGGGTTCAGGTGCTACAGAATTCCACTGTTCTGCTCGGACTTCTAGAGACTCAGGAATGAAGTTTCGGTAAAAATGTATTCTTGGAGTCATATAAGAAGGGCTGAGATTACTTACTCAAATAGGAAAACCTTAATTGTCATATAAGAAGGGCTGAGATTACTTACTCAAATAGGAAAACCTTAATTGATGCCATAATTAATTAATGGAATATTGTGATTAGTATATAAGTACTATAGTGGTTTTTGCAGATGAAAAACATTTCTAAAACAGTTCTTGTTTTGCCTTAAATCAGCAGAATCTTTGGAACACAGTAAACCTTTATATAGCCTGCTTAGTCTTGCCAGCCATTGCTGTTTAGCTAGCTTTCTCCCACCTTTGCTTTCTACTTTCAGTTATTTTGAAATTATATCACCCTTAAGAAATTGAAATTATCATGTACTTTTTAATACTTGAAAGGATACCTATAACTTAATAGTAGAATTTTTCTAGTATTTCTTGGAGTAATAACTCCAAGCAGGACTAGCTGGCATACTGCATTATTTATTTCTTGTGGATTTTCTTAAACCACAGCCATACCTTTGTATACAGTTCCTTTATTAAATTCTCTTGAAATTGCCTTTTTAAGGCATACCTTACCTACTACTAGAACCTTAACTAACAAAGTGACAACTTTTCATGAATTCAATTTTTCCATTTGTAAATTTCTTTCAACTTTTTTTTATAAGTTGGAGAAAATGCAATGTGAAAGAACTTACATTTCCAGATATAAAATCAGTTTACTATCTCCAGAGTCACTTGTTAAATGTTTCAAGTAGTTAATTAATGAAAACTATGGAATATGGTAGTCCAGTCTTCTCTTCCCTTGTTAGTGAGCCTATATAGGCAGTGGCAATAGGAGGGCTTATTTAATAACTTACATACTCATCTGTTCCTTTGTTATTTCTATTGCAGAAATTCTTCTGTTGCCATGGGAGCCTCACTTTCTAGTTCAGAATATTCTCTAAAGGTTACAGATGTGACCAAAGTCAGGACTTTGAATGCTATTGCAAAGAATATCCTGGTTTAGCCAGACCTCTCTGAGAGACGTGGATATCACAGTATGAAGATAGAAGTATCATCTACAGTTCTCTGGGATGCAATTTTAACCTTCTCTGGCCAGGATAGTCACAGTCTTTGTTTTAGGTTTCATGTGGCCATGGTGAATGTTTCTGAGAAGAAAAAGAATTGGAAGCAGAGATACAGTCACTTCCTTTCCTTAGTTTTGCCAGACATTGCATCATCATGGTTAAATCTGGTCTGTGCTTCTTCCACAGATAGAGATTTATTCTGTTTTCAGTGGAACTAATTGATGAACTGAGAAAATTCAATGCAAGGTATGATTCAGAGTGCAGCAGTATTTTGCCTTTTCATTTATAAAATAAAAGTTACCATTTTATTGTTATATAGTCTCTTATTCTTACATTGTATACAGTTTGTATATGAAAGAAAAGATTGTTTCATTTTGCTTTTTCCTTCATTTTCTCTTTTATTATATACTTGTTAGATATGCTGCCTTGGTTAAGATGCTAAGGGTACAGACTGAAATGGTACTGCATAAAAATTCCCAGAGTTGGGAAACAGAATATAAAGGTTCCTAGGTTCAGTTCATATACACATACAAATATAATCATATGAAGTGTTTTGTCCTGATCTTCTTCCAAGGCCCCAAACAGCAGGCCTTGTCATATCTATTTTATTTAAGCAGATTAGTGAGGGATCTGAGAGGTGATGTGAATTGTTCCAGGTTTAACAACAAATTAATGTTGTTTATGAGTCTTGAACACTTGACTCCCAGCTTCCCAAGTCTTCTGCATTAAGATGCTTCTGGTAGCCGGGCGTGGTAGCACACGCTTGTAATCCCAGCATTTGGGAGGCTGAGACCGGAGGATCCAGGTTCGTGGCCAGCCTCAGCTACCTAGTGAGGCACTCCGCAACTTAGTGAGACCTTGTTTCAAAGAAATAAAGAATAAAAAATAGGGCTGGGGATATAGCTCGGAGGTAGAATGCCCCTGAGTTCAATCCCCAGTACCACACAAAAAAATAAATAAATAAAATAAATGCTTCTGGTATGTGGATGTGGTACAAAGAGCAATATTCCTAGGCAAATCAGACATGCCTGAGGTCATAGTCTGGTTCCTAGTTTACAATGAGAATGTTAGCTTAGTTTCTTATATTTTAACTCCCTCATTTGTAAATCAGGTATAGTAACTAATTCATAGTTTGTGTTTAAATGAAATACTAAAGTACCAGGTACATAGACTCATTAAATGTTAATTCTTTCCTCCTAGGTTAGCTTTCTAGTGTCAGTCTTTAGTAGTTTAAAAACCCTTCCCAGGAAGCCAGGCATTGAGTTTTGGAGCTAGCACTTACTTTGTGCCCTCCACTCTGTGAATATAAAGGAAGCATAAGGTAACTTCTACCTTGATTCTTCTACACTTTAGTGCTGTTTTAAAATATTTGCTGGTGATTCCATGTATGTAAATCTCTTCTGTACAGTATTATTAGTATTTTGAGGATAGAAAACCAAAAAAGTCTTACTTTTGTATATCTCCCATCACACCTACCACATTGTGTACTCATAGTATCAATTACTTTGCCTAGAGGAAAAGACTACTGTCTATCATATTGTTGTGACTTGGCTGCATCCTTTTCAGGGTCATAGATTCTTCTATCAGTTGTCCCTCTTCATACCCTTTCTGAGTTCTAACAACTAGACCCTCCCCCTTGCTTTGTCAGGCTTATGGGTAGTAATAACTCCAAGTAGGACTAGCTAGCATAGTGCATTATTTATTTCTTGTTAATTTTCTTAAACCACACCCATACTTTTATATACAGTTCCTTTAATAAACTCTCTTGAAATTGCCCTGTTAAAGCATATCATCTCCTACCAGAACCTTAACTAACAAAATAACAACTTTTCTGGAATTCAGTTTTTCCATTTGTAAATTTCTTTCAGCTTTAATAATGTGTTTCAACCCTCATACATTTTCTAAATAGAAACAAATTAGCAATAACAACTATGTTTCATCTTTTACTTTTCTATATCATTTATGCAATACCTCAAGGAAAGGTAGGCAGTCAGTAATTGCTTTTTAGTTTACTTCAGCTTCTACTTGAGTGCTACCTAGCATCACACATCCTAACAAAAGATTCTATTAAAAATAGCTTAAAATAGCTGTATCTTTGGAACACTTATCCCATTTCTGTGAGTCTATGTATGATCTTAAGTTCTGTCTCCAAAGTAACATGCTGTCACTTTCTGGTACAGATTTACCCTTGGACTTAGATGATTTTCCATCCCTAAACACTTAAGTACATCAAGCACTTTTTTTTTTTTTTTACACCAAGCAAATTCTTATAATTTAGATATCTCATACTGATCTTTCTTTCTTTTTTGTTTTTGTGGTTCTGGGGATTGAACCCAGGGGCATTCTGCCACTGAGCTGCACACCCAGCCCTCTTTTGTTTTTTATTTTGAAACAATATCTCACTAAGTTGTGGGAGGCCTAAGTTGCTAAGTCTGGTCTTGAACCTGCGATCTTCCTGTCTCAGTCTCCCAAGTACTGGGATTACAAGCATGCACCACCACACCCAGCTCAGACTGATCTTTCAGCTTACCCCAACAGTTACTTCTACCTGATATTCAATCAGTCCAGCATTTTTTGTAAGTATTAACTAAGAAGATATATGACTTTAAAGAAATTTTCATTCAAAATTACACTGGGGGGAAGCTCTCCAAATGCGATGTGCATATATGTCCCTATCACTCCGAACTTAATTATGATGTCAGACTACAATACACCAATAAAAGTATATTTTAAAAATAAGGTTAGATTGTGTGATTGGAGCAAACATCATACTTAATGGTGAAATAGTATAAACATGTTTCTCCAAAGACTGGGAATGAGACAAGGCTGCTCACTATCACCATTTATATTCATCATTTTACTAGATAGCACAATAAGGCAAAATGAAAAATGTAAGGATTGGAAAGGAAAACAAACTAGATTATTTGCAGATATTATGATAATATGAAGAAAATCTTTAAGAAAAAAAAACTATTAGAATTAGTAAATGACCAACAAGGTTATCAGATACAAAGTCAATGTACAAAAATTGCATTCCATATTCCAACATAAACAAGTTGTGGTTTTTGTTGTTGTTGTCTTGTTTTTTGTTTGTTTTGCAGTACTAGGGATTGAACCCAGGGGCATTCTACCTCTGAGCTCCATCCCCAGCTCCATTTTTTATACTTTATTTTCAAACAGAGTCTCACTAAGTAGCTGAGGCTGGCTGCAAACCTGGATCCTGTCTCAGCCTCCCAAATACTGGTATTACAAGTATGCGCCACCATGCCCAGCTACAAGTTGTGTATTTTAAATATGTTATTTATTATATGTGAATACTATCTCACTAAGCTATTCTTTTTAATAATGCCCTATTAATATTCCATGTATTAGTATTGATACAATATCAGATGCCTAGGAATGAAATGAAAGAAAAATTATTTAAAATTAAAAAAAAATATTTCTTCCTACCTTTTATTATGAAAAGCTTAATATATTCCTGGATCCTGCAGAAAAATATAGTTTTTTTTTTTTTAAAAATCAGGGGAATTAAGCTAACTCCACCCCTTGGAAGTCCTTTGAGTTAAGCTAACTCCACCCCTTGGAAGTTCTTTGAGTTAAGCTAACTCCACCCCTTGGAAGTTTTTTTCTTAGGAAGCCTGCCTCACATGAGTTCCACGCCCCAATCTCAGGAAGTCCTGCCCACCACCTGCAACTTCCGGGCCCTATCTGACCACCTATTCGCCCACCTGAATCTGAGGAAGAGGAGGAGCGA
>PVLC010029458.1:0-19906 GCA_004027655.1 Graphiurus murinus
GCCACCACACCCGGCACTACTGTGATTTCTAATTGTCAGTGAATGCCAAGAACAACCAAAATGCAATTCCAGATGGGAGATCCTAAGCCAGGTTATTTTGCCTGAGCAACTGATAATTACCCGCAGGCAGTAGACTCACCTCCAACTATTCACACCCCTCTCAAATAATCCTCACTGTCCCCAGGGCGGTGGCATTTACTAACCCTTCATCAGAGCCTCCATGTATTGGCTGGAGGACTGAACAATCAAAATTCACCAGGAAAACTTTCACTTCCCTTGGACCGGAAAGCCCACGTTTTCTTGAAATATGCTGGCCAAGAAATAGCTAAGCGGTGTTTCCCCAAACATCTTCCACCCACAAAATGCTCTGCATGCTGTCGGTAAGTATTTGGCTTAATTTATTTGGAGAAAAGGTGGGATGGACAAATTACACAGAATTCCTGACAGCAGGACTTTTCAGGGCCTTTACTATGCTAATAAACCCTGTGAATCACGAGGGAGGAATATAATGCACAAAGTTTGCAAAACATAATTGGCCAAGGAATCTTCACTAAGACTCAAGGAACCAGTCTGAGACGTGCTGGTCAGTAAGGGCAGAGATGAGAACTAAGCAGGGCAGTTGAAGTTGAGCAGAGGAGGGGAACATGGAATGGTCCCTGGCTCCAGGCCCCCCACCCTCGCATCCCTTAAGGGCAGCTGGAGGCCCCCATCAGCAAACGCCAGGCTCAGACCTCTGCTTCCAACTTGCTTAACCCCCCTGACCCATCTCTTGGTACAAACAATTCTTCCAAACCAAAGAAACAAAAGGGCAAGATCCCCTCCTTGGAAACTCCAATACTGAAGCCAAGAAAACATTTTTTCACTTGTAGAAGACAAGGCCAAGCGGGGTTAAAAATGAGCCTCCCACCAGCAGCTCAGCGGGAGGGAGTTTGCACCCTCTGTCTTTCTGCTTCAGAAGGTCTAATTAGATTCCTTTCTTAAGAAAAACAAACAGACATGGACTTTGAAGGCACAAGACAAGAATGTACATAATCTGGACCCAACAGAACCAGCCAAACATTCCTAGCCAAGAGCAAGGCATTTTGTTTCAAGCAACAGAAATAAACATGGAGGGCGGGTGCTGACAATCTGTAAGGGATGGGGGGTGCGTACTGAGCTTTCCTGTACTGAGCAGCTACACACCCACCTCAGCGGCCACTCCAAGGCTCCAGGTTCCCTTCTGAGCCATACAGAACTGGGAGGCAATTTGAGATGCCTTGTGAGCACTCAGACACAATGTTTTCTCATCTATCATTCATTCACCCGCTATTTCAGCTTTTCCTTCTAAAGGCCAACTGCGCTGACCACGACCCGATGTGGTGGCCTGAAGCCCACGCAAGATGGGGATGGGGTATGTACTATAGAAATAGGTACAGTTCCCAGCACAGCATTCTACATCCTTGGCATTTCCTGAGTGTTAAGGGTGATGGGAGCATCTTTGTTATTCATAACAAGCCCCTTCCAGGGACCCTGGAGTTTATGCTAATGAGGGGACTCTTGGTGGGCCTCTAGGTAGCTTCAGGACAGGCTGGTCACCAGAGAGCCTTGGGTAGAAGCTTGGGACTTTTATGCCCGGCTCCCCCCACCTCCAAGTAGGAGAAGGGGGCTGCTGGAGATGAAGTGGTCACTGATGCAGTCCATCAATTGTGCCTGCCTGATGGGGCAGCCTCAAAACGCCCTAACCCACAGGGTCTGGGAGCCGCCAGGTTGCCAGGCACCTGCCGCTGACGGTGGGAAGGCGCTCTGCTGAGCACAGGGAGTGTCTGCCAGGCATTACCAGAACCCTGAAGGCATTCATGGGAATCTTCACCTTTCTGGCCAATTTTGACACACGGGTGATTTCCCTGGGGACCCCAGGACTCATGACTAGAAGCTGAAGTGACTGGTGTCTCAAAGGACTGTGCCCTCAAACTCCAAGTAGTTGGTCTCCGAACTGAACTGAGTAGCCGGGCCCCACATGGTGTGAGTGAGTTGGAGAATTGGCTAGCATTGGAAACGCCAATTGGGGCTATGGTATTGTCGAGATCCTTTTGAAGGAAAAGCTGCGGGGCCTCCTTTTCTACACTTGGGCAAATCCCACCCCTGACTTGGCTCTGAGTACTACTGGGGAGGGAGAGACCTGCGGGGAGGTGGGCAGGTGGGGGAGGAGGCAGGGAGCAGATTCCATAGCCCTGAAGGCCAAGTCAGGGGTGGGGTTTGCCCAGGTGCAGAAAAGGAGGCCCGGCAGCTCTTCTTTCAAAAGGATCTGGACAATACTGTCACTACTAAATAACAACTCAGTGAAGAAAAATCAAATTAATTTGCCTGAACTGGAAGGGAAATAGATTGCTATCATGCTCCTTAACTGATCTTTTCCGTATGCCACAGAGGATCCCAGGAACAGCCGTTCAGAACTGAACACTCAGGTGTTTTTTCCAAAAGGCATAACGAGTGCCCCCGCCCTCCCCCGTCTGGGATATCGGCCTTGGTGCCGGTCCTCTCCCATTAGACAGGACCCCTGGCATCCCCAGTCATGCATCAGGCTGAAGCGCTCAGGTGTACACCGCAGTTAGAGTGCTTCCCACCCTAGATGCCACTCCACACCCAGTGGCTGCACAGCATAACCGTGGGAACCCAGAGCTGCTCTGAGAGATCAGATAACTGGTCCTCCAAGAGAAAGTGGCGTTCAATTACCCAGCCTTTGCTTGGAGGCCCCCTATTAACCTATGCACCCCCAGCACCATTAACAAGCCATTTATAACAAAATTGTAATGGAGAGACCCAGAAATACCACTTTAGATTAAGTAATTGAATGCCCCCTCAGTGTAAGATCGATAAAGGGCATCCAGTTTCACCCCAGGAAAAACTTATTAAATTATTGTAGCTATAAGCTGATATAGCAGAAGAAAGGAGTATGAAACTTCAAAAGAAATTTGGGTGGATTTAAATAAATAGCTTCATTTAGATAGAACATTTAAAATCTGCCCTCTGGGAGAGAGAAGAAAAAAATAGCTAATTACATTAGTTTACTTTTATATTTGAAGGAAAAAAATTCAATGGATCTTAATTAACCTCTACTAAAACACAAAGCCTTCTTCTGATTAGGATGTGTAAATACTGACATCTCTATTTAGGCTATGCATATGGAAATACATTTTTTTCAAGGAATATTAATCAACAAGTGAAGCAAGGAATTTTTTTTTTAACATTTAGCTCAAAGCTATTATAAGGTTGTCACTGAAACAAGAAAAAAACTAACAAGACTAGAGAATTCAGTACAAGCCAAAAAAAAAAAAAAAAAAAAAGCAGGTTCAATCTTATACCTGGAGTTTTACACTTTTGATTGTATCCTGGTCAACAAACAATAAAGCTACACTCCCTAACTGGTGCTCACTGGCCTCTAACATACTGGAAAGGCCCCAGCGATCACACAGGTTGGGATTCCAAACGCGTGTCTACCCAATAGCCTCGAGACAAGTCACTTCAGCTACCTAGACCTCTGTCTTCTCAGTGACATCCCTGTTGACAATAGATCACGCACTGCAGTGGAGTTAGCCTGGGTATTCTGGACACCGGAGCCACGTTGCCCAGGTTTGGCCTTGAGCTGGACATAAACCTCTTCCCTCAGTCTCCTTGGATTTAAATTGGGAATTATCATAGGACCAATGTCATGTGCATTAAAGGAACTAATTCATGTAAAGTGCTTAAGAGAGTATCCGGCCCATAGTAAGTACTCAAAAATTGTTAGCTAGTATCACATATGCATAGTCCTGGCCCACACTAAGTATTTGATAAATAGTAGTTTATTATTATTTGCATTACTGGGTCCAATTTATTATTCCTCCCTGCATTCATGCTCTTGTCCACATGAATGACTGTACTACAAGAGCAGGCTATTTCTTCACCCTTTGGCTGGAGTTGGCTAACTTGCTTTGGCCAACGGAACGTGGCAGAAGTGCATGTGTCAATTTGCCCTCCGGTGTCTTTACCATCGCCAGGGAAGAACACAGATGGACTAAGAGGTCCTCCTCTTAGATGCATGGATCAGGACCACCTGGCTAAGCCTCACCTGCAGCTGTGGCACCCAGCCAATCCCTACACACAGGGAGAAAGAATAAAAGGTTACTGATCTAAGTTACTGAGTTTAGGGGAGGCTTGTTATGGAATGAAAGCTGACTGATCAGTCTCTTACAAGTTAGGAATAATATAGATGTTACAAGGTTAAACTGGAATAACTATACATTTATAAGTTCCCAAAACTGTGTTTGTGTGAATTAAGCAAATTAGGGGCAATTCAAAACAAAGCAGTTCACCAAAGATGCATGAGTCTATTCAACTTTTTCCTTAAAGAATCCCTCCACTAACACCAGATGCAGACAAGCTAAAACAATGCTGGAAACCTGGATGGGAGCTGATCCCAAATCAGGACACAACTGCCCCAAACGTCACACACCAGATTACGTTCTGGCAAATGTGTGTTTATGACAACCACTGTCGTCTCATTTGCTTATTCAGACAAGTGACCTCACTTCCCCACCTCCTGACGAAGAGACCTTCCTCCTGGCTTCTCTTGGAATTACTATCATTTCTTCCTTGCTTCCTCTCCCAGAGCAAGCCCTTCCCCTATCTTATCCTTATGCTACTCTTGCCCTATTTTGTCCTTCCTAACGCCTGGAACACCTTATCTATGCTTTGTCTACAACAGCAGTTCTCCAAGTCTGATTGGCAAGATTTTCCTTGCTGGCCCAAAATGTGTGTCCCAAACACCACATGCCATAACATAACCAAGTTATTTTTAAAGCATACTTGGCTGTATAGTAAGGTCGTCAACATTATTTTTGTGAATAACAACTCCCTTACATGCCTTACAGCATAAAGTACATTCTGTCATTCCATCCCATATCTGCGTCTATGAGAAACAAGCATTCTCAGAGACATCAAATCTCCGTAATCGCCAGCCATCTCCTCCCTGGCCGCCTGTCTCTGGAGCCCAGCAAGTCTCAACTGGGTAGAAAGGTTGGGGGTAGCAAAGATGATCTCCAACCCATCACAATAAGGTGTCCCATGAGGATCTAAAGGCAAGCGGACGGACCTGCCCTTCAATCCAGCTCAACTGTGTGTCGGCTTTATGGCCATAGACAACAAACTTAACCCTCCTGTGACTTAGTTTCTTTATCTGTAAAATGGGAATAAAATTATCATGGTCTCCCAGCATGAAAATGAAGAGCTAATAAACATCAAACACATCACCCCGCAGCCGGCATGTAGCAAGCCTCCACAAACAAAAAGCGTTCTTCGAACTGTTATTGGCAAGTCCCTCGGGGCGCATGCGCGAGGTGTATGTATAACCTTGAACACAGATGCCCGACTTGCCGATCTGCCACTGATCTGAGGTAAGGAATGGGAAAGGAGCTTGGCAGAGTGAGACAGACCTGCAGGAAGTAGCACTGAGTTTTGCAGCAGAAATGAGATACTGAAAAGCAAAGCCACCTGGGATCGTTCTGGTGCCTGAACAGCCAGGGCCAGGAGCCCAGTACAGCCATGGGGCCGAGCCTGGAAAAGCTCAGCCCTACAGAATGACCATGCCATCCAGAACTTGTTTCGGTGCTAAACAGATAAAACCAATTTTTCCAGAAGTGTCCCTCTGAGATGGGAGGTGAGAGGCAGCAGAAACTCAGGGGACCCCTGGGGATTTATCTGCAGTGTCACCCACCATGTAAAAACTGTGGACCATCCCAAAGGCAGTGGTGGGCACAGTCGGGGTCAGGTCAAGCCGGGCAGGCTCAGGGGAATCGTCAACTGAGCAGTGCAAGCCTGCAGGCACCTCTCATCCAATCCCGCCCTTCACAGGAAGGAAACTGAGGCCCAGCATAGTTCTGTGCTTCCCAAGGGCATGCAGCTCATTCCAGAAGAGTGGGCAGGGGAGCAGGGGCCTGGTGCCCACCTCCCCCTGCCGAATGGCACCCCAGTGGAGCCCATCCTGACCTCTGGCCTGGCGCCATGGTCCTGCAACTCATCCAGGCCCAGGCCATTCTCCTCCCGCCCCATGCCGTCCCAACTTCCTTCCTAAAGAACAGCGCAGGGTCTCACCGAGGTCCAGGAAGCGGAGGGAGGGAAGCGTGCAGAGACTGAGGCAAAGGCTGGGGCAGGGGCAGAGGCTGGGCAGAGGGAGAGGCTGGGGAGCTGGCGCTGCCTCCTCAGTCTTCTCAGAGCACCTCGCCAGCCCAGGGTGTTGACTCTTCAGCCATCTCAATTCCCACCACACACGTCACTGGGGCTTGTCTCCGTCAGCCTGCGGAGTGAGACCGGTGGCTGGCCCACACCAGGATAGAGACCAGGGATCAGGACGGAGGCCAGCCTGGTGCCGAGTGCCAAGGCAGGGAGGAGGAGTGACAGAAAGCAAGGGGGCCAGGCTGGGCAGGCAAGGAGGGAGAGGCAGGGCAGCCCTGCCAGCCACCAGCCATGGCTGAAGCTGAGACCCAGGAGAGGAACGGAAAGGCCCTCCAGCATAAGACTCATTCCTGCGAGTCAAAGGGACGAGCCTAGACTCTCGAGCGGAGGGGAGGTTCCAGGAGCCGGTGAAGCAGCAGGTGGGGCTTCCCTATTTTTGGTGAGCATCTTAAAGCTCTAGAACCTTCCTGGAGAGGCTGGGAGCCCCTGAGCACGGCCTCTGGGTTGAGCCTTCCCCAGTGATACCTCGGCTCACACTGGATCTCTAGCCCGGCTGATAACCCTGGGCAAAGTCACCTCCTCTCTCTGGGCCTCAGTTTCCCCATATGCAAGCTATAGATTTGGAACCAACCCTTTCAGCCCTAACCCGCACAGGCGTATGACTTGAAGTTAAGTCTCCTTAATAAAAACCCATGCCTTCACTGTTCTGTCATCCAGCGCTGCTCAGCTGGCCCATGGCTTTCGGCAAACATTGAAAACGTGGCACATTGCTCGCTTTATCAGATGCCACAGAAGCTGTTCAGTCAATCCAAAAGGCACAGCTCGAGTTTCCTCCTGATGAGCGGCCACGTCCTTTAGCACATGGCTGTCCATCTCAGGCGACCAATCACCCACATGGTGCGGGTCTCACATTTGCCAGGGACGGGAATACGCTCAGCCCAGATCTCCGGAGCATCCCAGCCCACTGCTGAGCAAAGGCTCCAGGGTGTGCAGGAAAATGGCCACCCTCAGGGTTGCAGGCCCCTCTTAAGGACAGCCTCCATGCACACCCACCCCATCTGCAGAAGACTCAGTTCTGCAACCTAACAACAGCCATGCTGCACGGAACCACAGTCCCTGACGGCGGGGCAGGAGGGTGGACGGGGGTCCTTCCATCTTCTCCAGTAGAGCAGTCTGCCCCAGCGGACGAATGGGCCACACAGCCCGGCCTCTCTGAAACGCAAGGCATAATGAGGTTTTCTCCACAAAAGGGCAGGGTGGACGAGAGATTTCCAATATGTTCACGCTGCAGTCGTTGCCCAGTGATTTCAATGTGCACAAAAGGCTTTAAAGGCCTTTGTGACACAACCGGTAATTTTCTTTTTCTGAAACCAATGGGGGACTATTTCAGAGCTCTCATCTTATTATCTCCAGTGGCAATTGAGTGGCGCTAGATTCTCCACCGAGCTTTTCTAAGGCAGAACCTACCCAAGACAAGCTTCATGGTTTGCTGGGAGTCTGCAGCACAGCAATGGTGGCCACAGAACCGGAAGGCATTTTGAGGGGACCCCTGGACTCAGTTTAGGCTTTGCAATGACTCCACAGACAGTGAAAGAAGACGGAAAAGAATACTAGGCTGGGGTCAGCCAGGTGCATACCACCACAGAAGGACCCTTCACCATGGCAACTCTTGGGGGCCAGCAGGAGGATCCCCAAGTTACAAGTGGGAAACTGAGGCACAGCAGGGTTAAACATATCCTGAGTCACACAGATAGGCAGTGGCAGCCAAAGCCAGCCACAGGCCTGCTAAGCTGCAAAGCCTGTGACCTTTCTCCTGTGTCATGCGAACAAAGCGGTCACCAGCAAACCAAGCTGTCATCAGCAGAGGCTGGTAGAGTAGCTGGTCAGCCATCTCTTGGCCCGCCAGCTATCTGCTTCCCTGGCCAGGAACCAGGCAGGATCGTAAGCTCAACCAAAGCACAAGGCCAGTGATTCTCAGCCCCGAAGAGCACAGTGCCTCGCTCAGGGTGGGTGCTTGATAAATGGTTTCTAGGTTAATGAGTCAAGAAACAAACTCCAGAAAGCATAGCAAATTCCCAGCAACTACCCAGAACAGGGCTCTGGAGAGGCCAGACTGGTGTACATATTTTTAAACACTGTTTTTATTTCCAAAGATAAGTAAAATTAGAGTAACAACACTGACCAAGGGCTTCCTGTGTCCAGACACCAGGCTGGGGTGTATATGGACCATCTTGTTGAAATGTCACAATCGTCTAGGAGGGAAATACAATTATCATCTCCATTGCATAGATGGGAAGTCTTTGGCCCAGAGAATTTGATGGCCTCTACCTCTTCCTCTGGGTGACTTACAGACTCAGGAGAGACACGGGTCTGGGGGTGAACTGGGGACTCAACGGCCTGGACTAAGCCCCAGTCACACCTCTTAACTAGCAGCATGACCATAGTCAAAGCCCCTTCAGCCCCAAGATCCTCGTTGTCTTCTTCTCAAGGCTGACTCGGAAGGCTCAGCGTTGCCACATCAAGCCAATGACCAGAGGAGCCCAGGGTGTTTGAGAAACTCTATCGTCATTGTTATTGTACACTCCTCAGGGTTGCGACATCAAACCCCAACCAGGAAAGAGTGACACATTTTCAGATTAAGGGTCATTTTGGCTCTTGTGCAACTAGACCATCAAGAAGACTGGTACGCTGGAGCTGTCTTCCAACAAATTTTCCCTAACACAAACAAGAAAACGAATGAACAGAAGTATACAGAGATCATATATTAGGCCCAAAAGAACAGGGCGGCTCTGTCCATCCCTTCTGCCCACTGCGGCCAGACTTCAGGGACAGCAAAGAGGTTCCTGCACAGCAGAGATGCCCAGCCCAGATGTCCTTTAGGAAGGGTGGAAACGGAAGGTCCTGCATACACACAGAGCTCACACATTCAAAACCAACTGCGAATAATGATTTTGCAGATGTACAACGGCGCCCTCGAATGAATAAATTAGAGGCGGCACAATCGAAAGGAGAGCAGCTGTGCGCTCCCCACCAGATGGCCCCGCTGATCTGAATAGTTTTAAACATTGTTTTATTTCCAAAGAAAAGCAAAATAAGAGTCTGGTTAACCCTTGAAGGAGAAGAACGGCCTGACAAACACTTCACTGGGATTTCCTTCTTTGTGAAGGAAAGAGGGAGCAACCTGAAACAGGACCTGAGCATCCGCTCTGTCCCCACCTGGGATGGAGCATCCACTCCTGGTGGTGACACCGCTGAAGAGAGGCGTGGCTGTGCCACCCTGCAAACAGGAAGACCCAGACCCGGATGGGGAAGCAGCTAGCCCCTCATCACCCCGCAGCAAGAGACGCAAGCCAAGCCCCAGCTGCCCCCTCCTCCCCGCGCCCTCCAGGATGGGAGCGCCCGTACAGCCTGTGGGGTAGGATGTGGCGGACTGTTCCTTAAACCTATACCATTTCATCGGGCTCCCAAGTTTGCTTCCTCAGAGCAAGTGTGCCTTTTGCACGTACAAAGGCAACAAAGAAATAGTAAATACCGAGCAACAAAGGTGTAGCAAATAGAAGACAGAGCCCAGAACTCTAGGACATGGGCTCAGGTCTGGCAAGCCTGTCTCTGGCCTCAGTTTACCATCTGTAGAGCGAGCATGCGCTCCTCGCCTGCCCCATCAGGCCAGGAAGAATGAGGGCTGGAACTGAGGCTGGAGGACTGCCCGGGGCTCAGGGGCTGTGAGAAGTCAATCGGGAAGCCCCTTGCTTCTCCAGAGATCTCTGAAGGAATAACACCCTCGCCCTGGCCACACCACGATGCCATCTGTCACCATCACCCTGGTCACCACCATCACCCAGGTCCCCTTTACCTCAGGAGGATGCACCTGGGGCCAAGCCAGGAAGGACACTGTTCCTAGCCCTCTCCATCAGGATGATGGAGACCCCAGAGCCGACCTCCGGCCCCGGGGCAGGCGGACAGCTTCATAAACATGTACATGGCAAAAAGCGCCAGGTCCAGGGAACAACGTGACCCTGGAGGACACTGTCTTGTGAATCCTTTCGGATGCCCAAAGAGCTTTTGACAGAGATGGCCTAGGATCTTGCTCCATATGGCCACAGCATGCATGGGGGCAGACTGTAACCCCGGTGTCAAAAACAACACGGTAGGGAAAGACAGGAAGCCAAAACTCAGGAATACATAAACACACACACACACACACACACACATAAACACACACATGGCTATCACACATACATGGCCATCACACACACACATACATGCACACACATGGTCATTACACACACACACACACACACACACACACACACACACACGGCCATCTAAGTGGCATTCACCTCTTCCTAGCTGTGTGTCCTTGTGCCCACTGCTTTATACTTCTGGGCCTGTTTGCTCCCCCGCAGCATGGAGGAAACCGTAGCACCCACTGCACAGAGAGCTGCAGGGATTAAACAGGATCATCCCTGCAAAACACTTCCCTGGTGATCACCCAGGCCCAGTGCTGATAACCCCAACCATAACCACCACTATCTGCTGTACACACACACACACACACACACACACACACACACAAAACACACACCAGTTCTCTGAAGCAGGACCATGGCAGGCAGCAGGGACCAAAAGCCCTGCTTTGGGTGTCCAAAGCCCCAGCCCAGCCTGAATCTGCGGCAGAAGACCTCAGGCAGGGCACGGGTGGCAAAGGCTAAGCGAGGTCTACACAGCACAAAGGCATCTCTTCCTCCACTGAGCTGGCAACACCGCAGGACCTCAGCCACCGCCAGGATACCTGGAGGCAGGCGCTGCCTGGGGCAGGAAGAAGGTCAGGTAGAAACTCTCCTCTTCAACGTCCTTTCAATTTTAGAAAACAGACCCAGTTTATGAGAACCCCACTTAAATTTGGAATCTCGATTTCCAACTTCTGCAAACTAGGTCAAATAAGTATTTATTTATAGATGCCTTACCCAAGACACTGAACATGGATATGCCCAGTTCATTAAGAGGAAATCTTTTTTTTTTCCCCTATTTTCTTCTTCTTTAGCAAAGACAACCTAAAAGCATTTGGAGGGTATGATTGTTTTGAAAAGATCTCTCCAAGTTTCAATATTTACAGCTGGAGAGGTGAACATTCGATAAATATTATAGCAAGGGCACGTTCTCCAAGAATACTATCGATGTCTGTCCCAGTGCAGCTGAGACAGTGCTGACACCAGGTCTGCCTGCACCCCGTCAGTCAGCAGGGGCAGCGCCAGTTCTGGAGGGGAGCTGGGGCTCACAGCTAGTGAGAGGAAAGGAGCCAGAGGCAAACACACATCAAGACGGAGACCAGGACGGAGGGCTGAGCCTCCAGGGCTGCTCCATGTCTGCAGATCTACATAAACAAGTTAATCAAAGAAAACTTGTTCAAAAAGTAGTAAGTGGATCTTGGCTCAGGCAGACCAACTCCCACAAAACAAACCATCTATGATATGAGAAATTTGTAACCTCTTCAAATTAACCCAGAAGACTGGAAACTCTTTTGCAAAGACCTGGAGAACACTCATGCTCTGTAAGGAAGGCTGAGACTTGTTTGCAGAGCACAGACTTCCTTCTGGGCTCAAAGTGGGTCTCAAATTAAGAAAAGAAAAAAAAAAAAAAAAGACTTTAAAAAAGTCCTCATAGCTAACTTCTTATCAAGGACTGCACTGGTCTCTGCTTCAGAGAAATAAATATTTGGCCAAAGCACAGTGGATCAGACCTCAAGTCAGCTCAGAGTTGGTACAGATTCCTGTTGACACAATCCAAGTGCCCATGTGATACCGCCCCGTCCTCACAAGGGCACAGTCAGAAGCAGGCAGGAGCACTGGGCGTGGAGTCCAGGGCAATCCAGGGTGCGCCAAGCAGGAATGTTCCTGGCCTTGTGGCACTTAACAGCCCAGGGGAGCTGGGAGATGACACAGCAGCCCCACCAACTGCGGACTCTGGACATCTCACAACCCCAGAGCCCCGAGTCATCCCTGGGCTGGTAAACCCCTTGCAGAATCGCAGGGAGAAATAAACCCACCAAGAACACTGGGCCCCAGGCTGTCTGCCTCTACCGCTCTCCCCTGTCTCCGACCTGTGTCTGTCTCTCTGCCTTCCCCAGCCCCCCCTGGCCATCTCCCCCAACACCACTGGCCCTGCCGGACCCATCTCCACCGCCAGCCTTCCAGTCATGAACCCCGCCCCGCCCCAACACAGTCCCCTGGACCCCCAGCACGTAGCACCTTGGTGGGTGCCTGTCTGATGGCCTCGGCCTTTACCACCTGACCATGAGCCCCCGTGAAGGCAGGGGAAGCTCTGCTCATTTCTTTTTTTTTTTTTTGCGGTACTGGGGATTGAACCCAGGGGCATTCTACTTCTGAACTATACCCCCAGCCCTATTTTTTATTCTTTATTTTGAAACCAGGTCTCACTAAGTTGCGGAGTGCCTCACTAGGTAGCTGAGGCTGGTCGCGAACCCGGATCCTCCGGTCTCAGCCTCCCAAATGCTGGGATTACAAGCGTGCGCCACCACGCATGGCAGCTCTGCTCATTTCTACAGAAACTTCCTAAAGGGAGAAAATTAGAAAGGGAGGCAGGTACCACATAAAAATACAGCACAGTCATAAACAGGAAACTCCCAATAAATGGGGGTACTTTGGTGTTGAAAATAAGAGTTTTAAATTCTGCAGGTTTAAAAATCTTGACTCGTCAAACAATGACTCCCACTGTCACTGAAAACCAACCCGTGTCTTGGTGTTTCCCGCCAGATGCTATTACCGGCTTCTGCCATGAGGTTGTTCAGGGGAGCCTAAGCTGGCTTCATTGGCCTCGGGCTGCTTGACACCACAAAAAGCCCCACCTTGGTCCTACTGGGAGCAAGGATGAGGGCCCCAGAGGGTCTCACTGCCACCGATTCCAACTGCCCTCCCACCTTTTCCAAATTAGCTTTCACACTAGAGCAAAATGATATTCCTTCGCAAATTACATGATTCTTATCTGTGGGCAGAAGTTTTGCTTTCTCCCTTTTATTCTGTTTTGCTCTCGTTTCAGTTCTTATAACCCTTTGGGGCATATTTCAGATCCCAGGTACTGAGCTCAGGACAAAAGAAAGGGAAAAATCCTTCCTCCCCGTGGACTGTCTCTATTTCTTTCTCATAAAGGAAATTTGGAATCGTTTCAAAGGCATCAAGTATTCAGAATCAACTGAAAGCCCCAATTACCTTTCTTCTTTCTTTTCTCTTGTTCTGGAAAGATAAGGTACCATGCCACTTAAAGAGTTGCTCCAAACACGAATTTGAGAGATTTACTGGGTTTATGAGGGGGCTGGATTTGGGGGTTCAATAACTGTTCTTTGCATTAAAGAGTGCTGGGCCTGGAAGGGGAGGGGAAGAGGGTGGGACTGCATGCGACAGAGAGATCTGCTACTCAGCCTCGTTAGCTAGCGCGTGGGACTGTCTCTCTCCACCACCACCCCCCTCGCCGGGCAGGTTCTGTCATCTGTTTCTGGGCCTGCCCCGCTCCTCTTGTGAAACTGGTCAAAAGAAGCAAGTCCAAGCTGTCACAGAGCAACTTGAGATGATCATTTTTCTTAATATTCGTAAGCTGGGGTTGCTTTCACTTTCTGGTGCTACTATAAATCACATCGCCAGACTGTATTGGTTGACTGTTTTTCTGAGGTTTTCACATCCCAAACCTTGGAACAAAAAAATGAATGATCATGAACAAATCACAAAAATATTTTTCCCTAGGAATGGCCAAAAGGGTTCACTTAATTGAAAAAGAGATGATGACATTTCATCATGGGGAGGGGGGTATCCCGATCTGAAATGCCCAGCACCTCCCTGTTGGCTGGGGGGGGGGGGAGGGTAATTCCAAGCCCAGTAGCTGCTCCTTCTTTGGGTTATTGTCTCCCTGTGCCTTCCTGCTCCCCTACCAGCTGAACCCCAGCCCTGCCACAGTTTTCTGAGACCATGCAGGGCCTTTTGGTGACAAGAGGCCTAAGTTTGTACAAACCCCAGGTTCAGCCTCCTCCTGTGTACCATTCACCCCATCCCCTCTGGGACCGATTCTTCCCCAAAGGGGCTTTGTAGCTGGAGCAAGGGAGCTGTCTGCACATTCCAGAAGAACTGGCTGGGCTTCTCAGAGCATCAGTAGGCATGCAGCGCCCAGCCCCAGGTGACAAGAGATGGCACCTCCAGACTGCACATCCTACATGCATGCTGGAGGATGCAATTAATATGCCTGGATTCTCACACCCATCGTACTGCAAGTCCCCTTAAAGTTCTCTTTGGGGATTACAAAGAGGAGATTAGGAGTGTTTTCCAGCCACAGCATGAAGCTCTTAGATAGAGATTTACCTCCTATGAATATTTTCTGGTCAGTAATTTACATTCACATCATTCATTGAAATGGCTGGCATCTTCCAGACCAATTTGCTCAGTAATCAGCACGAGTCCTTGAGGATGGAAGCAACGAAGGGCAGGCTCCCGTCTTGCTTCTGAGATGTGCAAAACAGGTAGGCATGGAGACAGCTGAAACTGATGCTCAGAACCAAACGGAGGCGCCAGAGAGATCCTCTTGTCTACACTCTTGTCCTGAACGAGGAGCAGGGTCAGGCAATCTTCCCCAAATCAAGGCTGACTTGAGAGTTTTCTGTGTTAGGCAGTTAGGCTTGTAACGCCAAGCCTAACCCATCAAGTACTTTGGAAGGAAAGTTACAAACTGAAGTTAGTATCATTTCCCCCGAGTAGAGTCGGGTTTTCAAATTCATTAAAGGTTGCATCTAAGCTTATAAAGCGAAAATGAGGCATGGAGGTAATTATCCAGGTACTTAATGTCAAAACTCCCAGAAACTTTGCCTCAATTAGTCAACTAACTGAAGCAAAAAATAAGCATATGGCTAATTCTGGGAATAGCTGGCTCGCGCTCTCACCTTCTCTGGAGGGCAGAGGCAGGGAAAGGATGGCGGAGCCCAGACTCCACGCCCGAGTGGTTTATGCTGATCACTTGGCAGCAGAGTGGTGGTTACAAGGACATGTGTCATCTAGACACCTGGGGTCCTCATCACTAAGCCTGCCTCAGTTTCTCATCTCAAAAGTAGGGATGACTGATAAGATCTGGTCCAACGGAGCGGCAAGGAGGGCGGAGCCAATCCATGGAAATCGCTGAGCGGGGAGCCTGGCACCCTGCAGTCGCCGGAACACCCTGGAACTGTCTTTATTATAATCATCACTGTCACCATTTTTCCTGCTACCACCTGCTCTTTGGATTGTGTTTGGTGATGTGCAGGGCAGGTCTTGGTCTGCTCCGGCCTGGGCCGTGCAGTTCTGTGTTTCATTCCGGCTTCTTCTAGAAGCCCGGCTTGCTGAAATGCATCAGAAATGAATTACTTGACTGTCTGTTGCAATAACCGGGCCCTCGTATTCTAATCCAGAGATGGAAAATCAAAACACATGCATTTTAATGCCCTCTAGGTCAGTGGTGAAAAGCATCGCTTGCTCTTCAAAGAAATTCTTTCATCACCTGCCTTAATATCCCTGCTCTCAAATACAAGGAAAAAAAAATCATAATGGCAGAGGAAATCTTTATTTCTAAAGGGAGACTTTGATCGGGCATGGTGGCTCATGCCTATAATTCCTGTACTTGGGATGCTGAAACAGGAGGATCACAGATTTGAGGACAGCCTCAGCAATATGGTGAGACTCTCAACAACCTAGCAAGGCTGTGCTTTCAAAAAACAGGGGGGGGAGATAAAGAGAAAAAAGAAAAAGGGCTGGGGGAAGAATGCCCTTGGGTTCAGTCCTCAGTACCACTAAAAAAAAAATAAAAATAAAAGTAAAGGGAGATCTTGTAAGTAATTGTAAATTGTTCAATTTTAATAAGAAACACAAAATCAAGTGATGAAGACAGGATCATTTTTATTTTAGAATGTTCTTACAATATTCTGGGCCCCAAGTACACAAAGAAAATATAGCAAAGAGATAATCCCAGCTATGCAGAAAGTGTTGGGACACGCCCGAGCATGTGTTCTGGGCTCAGTGCTCTGGCGTGAGTGGGAGGGGATCAGGCAGGGCGAGCAGCAGCCTCTCAGCTATGGAGAAGGTGGCTCCTGTCACTGTGCAGACACCCCGGGGCTCAGCATCCCTCCCCAAAGGGCCCTCCCCTCGGGATTCACCAGGCCCTGCTGCAAACTCCCACCAACCACATCACACTGCGTTCCCACACCCTGTCACATTCTCAAATATATAGATGAGTTGGGATTCAGCTGAATCCTGCAGGTTCCGCTCTAGAACCAATCAATGGCACCCAGCCAGGAAATACAAGAGTCCTCCAACCTTCAGTTAGCCCCTACTGTTTGGGGGGGCTGCCTCGACCTCCAGTCTTACAGCACAGATGACAATGGGCAGAGGCATCAGGACAGAGCAACACTTCGGGGTCATCAGCCCTGTACAACGGGAAAGAATTCCCTTCACAATGTAATGGTCACAGTGTGGTCCAAGAAACAGTTTCCAGAAGAAAAGGAAAAACTGGCTCTGGGAGTTGCAAAACAAAGCACAATGTAGATCCGAAGTCCTTACCATCCTCAGCCTCGGCCCCCCTCGGGATCCCCTGAGAAACGGGAATGTACTCACCTGCTGGGGCGTGAGGTCAGAGGTCAGGAGGGCCGCTCATGTCCCAGGGCCACAGCTGGCCCTTGGGGTGGGACAGCATGCCATCCCACCCCACAGGCCAGCAGGGGAGCATCCGGGATCCAAGAAGAAGACAGCATGGCAAATAGACTAAGGACTGGGGACAGAATCGGCTGACACTTGAGGATGCTTGCATACGAGCCCCTGTCTGCCACAGCCTCCACGGACGCCCTCGCGGGACCCCCTTGAGGACCCCCACTGTTTCCAGAAACAGGGGCAAGGGCAGTAGACAGAAGAGAAACCCGATTCACTTTCCGGGTCGCATTTCGATCATTTAGTATTCAGCAGGCTTGTAATCCCAGTACTTGGAGGCTGAAACAGGAGGATTGCAGGTTCGAGACCAGCCTCAGCTATTTAGTGAGGCCCTCTACAATTTAGTGAGACCCTGTTTCAAAATAAAGAATAAAAAATAGGACTGGGAGTGCAGCTCGGAGGTAAAATGCCCCTGGGTTCAATCTCCAGTAATGCATGCACGCACACACACACACACACACACACACACATAAAATATGAATTCAAAAGCAGAGTTCTCACCTTGACCAGCAGCTAGTCACGACCCAAGAGTGGGAGACTGTGGTATAGCCCAGGAGAGACACACTCACGCTCTCTCTCTTCCTGGCTTGGAGTATTAGGAACACACTCGCCCCTCTAGGTGCCACCTTGGTTAAGTGGCAGGCAGGACAGAGCCTGGACTTTGAAGACTTAAACGCTCTGGATGAAATACCCAATGGGTGGACTGCCATAGGCCAACCAGTGTTCAGGTGACATGACCTGGCAGCCTTGAAGTCATCTGCAGGGCCGGGTGGGTGGACCGTCCAAACCCTACTGCCAGGGGAGGGAAATTATGGGAGACGGAGAGGCTCCTTCACCTGGGTCAACAAAAGAACATGAGCCTCACACCTCAGTCTAAACATTCCAGGAGAAGCATACAGTCATAGATTTCATTCAATCCAATCTATCCAAAGCATTATCATTTCAACATGTATCGCAGGATCAAAGTCATTAACGAAAGGACTGCATTTTTCCCCACACCGTTTTCAAAATCCAGTGTGTAATTTACACTTACATACATCTCAATTTGGATGCTAAATTTTCCTCAGAAGTACCTGATCTGTATTTGAATTGCATAAATCTAAGCTAGGTTTGGTGGTGCATACCTGTAATCCCAGTACTTGGGGAAGCTGAGACAGGAGGATGAGGATCATAGGTTCGTGGCCAGCTTCAGCAACTTAGCGAGGCCCTCCACAACTTAGATTTTCAAAATAAAAAATAAAATAGAGCTGGGGGTATATCTCAGAGGCAGAATGCCCCAGGATTCGATCCCCAGTAACACACACACACACACACACACACACACACACACACACACACACACACACTGCATAAATCTTAGTTAGCAAATGAGAGGTATGTGCCCAACTTGCTCCAAACATCCTAAATCTTCCAGCAACTGAATTGAGAATCCATTTGTAAATTGAAAGTTAAGTGAAAAGTGAAGCTCCATCTCGCTGGCCCTAGTCACACCTGCAGTGCTCACTGGCCGCGTCAGCTGGTCCTGACATGTGGACAGCACCGGTGGACAGCGTTTCGGACATCGCAGGAAGTTGTGCTACTCGGGAGTAGGGGACAGGAGACCCTGGAGTCAAGGTGTGCTTCTCACCTCCTTGCTCCCCTCCTCATCCACCTCCAGCAGAAGGCACTGGGAATTCAGCTCCCCAAAATGGAGGCAATCTCTCCTTGGGCACTTGCCCAGATCGGCCGAACCTGCCTGGGGAAGGTAGACTAGGTGGCGGTGACCCCAGGAGGGACAGTGCAGAGTCCTCTCTTCCGTTTCCTTCTGGAACAGGGTGGCTGCACTTGTGCTCAGAGCTCTTGTGGACACGCAGCACACTGAGTACGTGCTGGCTCTCTCTTCCCACGCCACGGACCCCAGGTCCAGGAAAAGCTCTTTCCCCACTCAGCACAGAAGTAGGGTCGCTGCCAAGCTGCTCAGACGGGAGTGGACAGAATGGGTTGATTCTGCCCCTAGACTGGTCTGCAAATCAAGACCTTTCCTGCCTGAGCCTTAACCATACATGGCGGCCAGCATCACCCTCCCAGGAGAGAGAGCCCCAGGCCAGTCACCGTCACTCAAGAATCAGCCTGGAGGCCTCACTTCAATGCAAAAAAGTGCAGGGATTAAAGTGCTGCCTCTGAGCTCTTCACAGAGACCATCCAATCCCTATCCCCAAGTTTGGACACAGACTGGTTTCTAATGAAACATGAGTGTGGAGCCAGGCGTGGTGGCGCACGCTTGTAATCCCAGCATTCGGGAGGCTGAGACCAGAGGATCCGGGTTCGCAGCCAGCCTCAGCTACCTAGTGAGGCACTCCACAACTTAGTGAGACCTGGTTTCAAAATAAACAATAAAAAATAGGGCTGGGGGTATAGCTCGAAGGTAGAAAGCCCCTGAGTTCAATCCCCAGTACCGCAAAAAAAAAAAAAGAAACATGAGTGTGGGGTGCAAAACCCTAGTGGGGACAGAGGCATCTTTCTGGGGTACCATGGGGGCCTTCTCTCCACTTACTCCCCTGATTATTCATTCATCAGTCATCTCTTGGAGTCTTTTCTTTCAGGGAACCCGGGTAAGCAATGACGAGGACTCTATCTCACCTTCCTTTGTCCCAGGGTCTCATTTCATCTTTTGAGAGAGTCCTCAGAGTCCCAGGACTGTATCATGGTATGATCTCTTGGAAGTCCTCAGCGGGGACTGTATCCTGGTATTATCTCTTGGAAGTCCTCAGCGGGGACTGTATCATGGTATGATCCCTTGGAAGTCCTCAGTGGGGACTGTATCATGGTATGACCTCTTGGAAGTCCTCAGTGGGGACTGTATCATGGTATGACCTCTTGGAAGTCCTCAGTGGGGACTGTATCATGGTATGATCTCTTGGAAGTCCTCAGCGGGGACTGTATCCTGGTATTATCTCTTGGAAGTCCTCAGCGGGGACTGTATCATGGTATGATCCCTTGGAAGTCCTCAG
>PVLC010029459.1:0-20231 GCA_004027655.1 Graphiurus murinus
AGGAATACTGCATTTGGGACTGAAAGGGCCAGAAACTACCAGGAAGCAGGCTGGTAAAAGTACTCTGCTGCAAACATGTGCCACCTTTTATGAAAAAGAAAGGATGATTCTGAGGGTATAACAGAGGGTAGAGCTAAGAGCTCAAAGAGCCGAGAATATTACTCCCAGTCCTTGAAAGATAATCAAGAAAAATCCGAGATTTTCCCAACTGGATTTCAGAAAGGTTTAAATCAACAACTCCTCTATGCTTAGAGATAATTTTCTTTAAGTTTTAGAAGGGAAATTTTTCCCAGGATATAAACCTAAGCTTCATCCCTTCCTAGTTTAGATGATATTGATAAAATCTGGGACATTGAACTGATGTCAAGACCTTTGGGAACCTTAGCAGAGAACAAATCTATTTTTCTTGGGGAAAAAACACAAAATATTGAGACCAAGAGTAGATTTTGGTAGATTAAATTCTAAGATATCTTCCAAGATCCTGTCCCTTTAGTCTACACATCCTGCATGATTCCTAGTTCTATGAATATGAATAATTTTACTCCTTTGGTTATGTTATGTTATGCTATGTTATGCTATGTTGTTATGTTATGTTATGTTATGTTATGTTATGTTATGTTATATTGTATTATATAATATTATGTTATGTTATATGGCTCAGGAGTAGCAGACAGAAACCAGTCTTCTATTCTTTTTCTGTCACAGTATAACATCGCTCTCATCCTGCAATAAGCCCAAGTTAACTGGTTGCTTCCATAGTGATTTCATCATTATGTGGGTTATCCCTGTCTACAACCATCACTATCTGTCCCAGGAGGCTGTTTGTAGCCAGGACTGTGTGAATTCATGCAGTGTTCTGCCTGCTGGTTAATGGATTGTGTCTCTGTGGAATGAGATGGCAGTTACCACAACCTCCTCTCTGTGTCACTGCTTTCCTTAGTCACCAAATCAGCTTTGTGTGTCCTAAAGGAGAATACAGCACCCTGTTCTTCAAAGCATGGGTTTCCTCACCGTCAGTGCCCACAGAGCACTTTAGGGAGGAATGGGTTTGAGAAAGTACACCATGGACATGGATATCAACCCCTTCCACTTCTTGCTTGGTTCAGAGCTTTTGATAGCATGATTAAAAATTACCAGTTTTCTAATTGTTCTTTGTCTCAAAAAATATACAACAAATACAGTCTCAGATCTGAATATCATTCTAGGGATTTCTATACAAATGAAAAATCAGAAACAAATGTGTGTTAATTCCCTTATAGACAAAAATATTTATTTAAATTATCCCAGTACTTTGAGCACTCAATAATCTGAGGTATGATGAAATATAGCTCTACATTTTCAAACTTCTTACAACCTAAATGGAAATTTAGCTTATAGCAAAATGAATATTACATCATATAATCATTATTTTGTTTTAAAAGAGCTTTTCACATAAGAGCATAAGTATCAGGAAGCCCAATTTTGAAAGACACTTTTTTTAGGTGCTAGGGATTGAAAATAGGGCCCTGCAAATGCTAGTGAAGCACTCTGCCACTGAGCTGAATCCTAAAACTTTGTAAAAAAATTTTTTCTTTGGAGATATGCTGGATTTGCACTTGTACTCTTCCTGTTTTAGCCTCCTGAGTAATTGGGAAAACAGGTGTATGTCATTTGCCTACCAAGATACCTATCTTTTGTTTTTTCGGTGTGTGTGTGTGTGTGTGTGTGTGTGTGTGTGTGTGTGTGTGTGTGTATGTGTGTGTGTGTGTGTGTGTGTGTATGAGAGAGAGGTATTTGAGATTAAACCCGGGGGCATTTTATCTCTTTGCAATACCTCCAGCTCTATTTTAATTTTTATTTTGAAACAGAGTCTTGCTAAGTTACTGTAATATCAAGCCTGCTATCCTCCTGCCTCAGCTCCCCTCAGTACAGGGATTACATGTACACACCACCATCCTTAGTTAATATACCTACATTTTTAAAAGAAAACTTTTTAAAGCACTACTGATTGTACCAACATCCTCATTTTAGAAAGAAAATAACTACTAAAAGAGACTACATTAAATCAACTTATTTCAAACAGAAAGTGTTTAAAGTTTAAGTGGTCAAGATTAGATTTTTATCTTGAAGAAAATATGTAAAAATTAGCTATTAACTTTAAAAATCTCATATTTAACAAAAGCAGATTATAATCAGAACTCTACAAAATTTCATAGAATCAGTGGAAAAAGATATTAATTTGGGACAAGAGAAGTATTCATATTTTTTCTGATAAAACTATTTGGAAGAAAAATACAGCACCAATCACTATTTCATTTTGATGGCTAGAAAATATTACTTTCACTAAGAAAAATATGAATCCTTTACCAATTTCCTTATTGTTTCTTTCATTTTTTTAGTATTTATATCACTCTTTTCTAAAGCATGTTTTTATATCACCATTTTTAACTGGTTAAATTGTGTCCCCCAGAAGGGAATACACCTCAGTCTTAAACCTCATGCTCGTGAATGTGTCCTTATTGAAAATAGTGCTTTTGTAGATATAATGAAGTTAAGATGGAGTTTGACTAGATTAAGGTAAACCTGAGATCCAGTGACTGGTATCCTTGTAAGAGAGATGAGGAAGATGTGGATTCATAGACACAGAGAAGAATGCCATAAAAAGATGGAGACAGAAATTAAGTGTTGTTCCTGCAAACCAAAGCATACAATGACTTCCATCAACCACCAGAAGCCAAAAGATAAGCATGGAACAAGATCCTTTGTTGGAGACCTCAGAAGGAAGAGTCATGCCAACACCTTGATCTTGGACTTCTAGCATCCAGAACAGGCAGAGAACAAATTTCTGTTGCGTTAAGCCACTCAGTGTGACACCTAGTTTTGTCAACCCTAGGAAACAAATACCTCATCCTTATTGATCTCTCCTTTAGTTCTTAGCCCATTTCACCCCTTTTCAGTACTTACCTGTCTCTTCATGAGTAGTTTTACTTCTAGACTTTTTTTCCCTAGGAACTGTATAAGATTGGCATTCTTGTGTGATTAAGATTTCATTTTGAGGTAGATGACTTATAATTATTGAATATGTGAAACTTTTGAGAAACAGTTTAAGACAAATGAAGATATTGGGAATGGGAAGGACCAGAATAGATTGTTAAGGAGAAAAAGTGTTGAAAAGAGGGTGATATATAATATGCCAGGACAGTTAACTAGTATGTTTTTCTTTCTGACAACTTTTGCTTCCCTAGACATTCTCAATGCTAGAATGCTGAGAGTGAATAGTCAGATAAAAATGACCTACTCTTTTCACTTGCCATATGAAAGAAAATGAAAAAACAAGCAAACATTAATGTAGATTTGATATGGACTTCAAAGCACATGTGAAATAAGAGACACAAAGTTCTTCATATACTTCTGAAGACCAAATATCTGAAGTTAAACTAGAAGAGGATTATGAGAACTTCAGTATTTCAGTATAGGTCTATTAAATAAGAAAACTGTTACAGGATACATGAAAAGTCATTAATAAAACTGAAACATTTCTGTACAGTCAATGCTTTGCAGAAAATAATTCTTTTTTTAAGCAATCAAAATAAGAATGCTTTGTAACAGAAATAGATACAGTAAAAAGCTGTCAAATGAGATAAATTATAGAAACTAAGCATTAAAAAGAAAGACAATTGCCGTCAGTAAGAGATATGAAAGAGAAAAATAAGTACCAGAAGCAGTGTAGACTAGAAATGCCAATAATATCTGTAGCTGTGATTTCCTTAGCATGGCAACTTTGTAAATATTACCTTGAAAATGAATATATGTTGATTGAAATGAAAGAAAATAATATTAATAGACTGGTAGGAACAGTCGAGCTTTGCAGTTAAGAATTCTTAGATAATTTAGAAGATTTATCTATTTATATGCTTTTCTTTCCACCAAGTATTTTAATAAGGAGTTAGTGAAAGTATGAATAGCTGCCATGTGTGGGAAAGATGTGTATCTTTAGGAAGCAATTTGAAGTTTCTTAGAAGAACTTTTTTAGAAGTCAATCAAACAAAAGGCAGAGCTGCGTAACCCACATGTGATGTGCACAGTGCTCCATACTGTGTGAGGATGGGAAAATAAGTTTGTATAAACAAGGGAAATCTATAAAGAATTCTACAGTACCCAACCTAAATTGTGGTCATTACAAAGTGGGACTCCTAATTATTTTACATAATTACATTGCTTAGCTGCTTGGAATTACACCTCAATTCATTATAATCTAAAGAATCAAATTCAGAATCCTAAATATGTCATCTTAGCCTCTTGCAATTAACTCCCATTTTCTCCCTACCTCCTGGGCCTGCACTGCTCCATCCTGTCTCTTCAACTCTCCATTAACATTTCTTCTTCCTCTTTGATCTCCCAAAGAACCTTTCTTGCATTCTTTTAACTTGTTCAAGTGTCACCTTCTCTACGAAGGCTCACATAATTTGGTAATGTTCCAGGTTTTGCAATTCCGGATCTACACCAGAGAAACTAGATGTTTCTGAAGCAGTCCATACATTAATGAGTGACTTCAATTTAAGTTAATCACTACAGATATTATGCAGGAACTCTATACAGCCCATCACTTCCTGCCCTGCCTTTCCCAAAATGTTCACTTTCTCACTCACCAAATGGGATTTCTCACCATTTTTACTTTCAAAAGCTTTCTCTTAGGCTGTACAAAACGATTGGAATATCAGCACACATACTTCCTGTCAGATAATGGCCTTGTTTCATATTTTATCTAAAAAGCGATGCCATCAGACAGGACATCTTCACCTTCTTTCCTTTAAGCCCAGAATTACCTGATCTGAATTCATCTCCCTAATCCTTCCTTATAACTATACAGAAAATCCTGAAAAAGGGCCTTGAGTGCCAGATCTCATCCCCCATCGATTTCTCATAAATTTTATTTCAAAATTATACATTTAATCCCCTGAATTCTCAGGGCTGGGGGTATGGTGCAGTGATAAATTGCTTACCTACTAGTACAAGGCCTTGGGTTTGACCCCAGCACTACAAAAAACAAACAAACAAACACAAAAACACAATAATCTCCTGAATTCTCCATTTAATCTTTTTTTTTAATGGTAGTAATTCGTGCATTGTAAGCATACATCTTTGATCATGTGATTTTTGTCTTTGAATCTGTTTATGTGGTGAATTACATGTATTGTTTTTCGAATGTTGAACCAGCCTTGTATCCCTGGGATGAACCCGACTTGGTCATGGGGTATAATTTTCTTGATGTAATTTGGAATGTGCATTGCTAGTATCTTGTTTAGCAGTTTTGCATATAGGTTCATCAATGATATAGGTCTATAGTTTTCTTTTCTTGAGCTGTCTTTACTTGGTTTTGGTATTAGTGTGATGTTGGCTTCATAGAATGTGTTTGGAAGGGTCCTGTTTCTTTCTATTTCATGGAATAGCTTGAGGAGTATTGGGATTAGCTCTTCTAAAAATGTTTTATAAAATTCACTTGGGAAACCATCTGCCCCTGGGGTTTTGTTTGATGGTAAACTCTTTATTGCTGTTTCTATCTCTTTGATTGTTATTGGTCTGTTTAAGGTTTTGGTATCTTCTTGACTCAATTTAGGGGGGTTGTATGTGTCTATGAATTTGTTAATTTCTTCTAGATCTTCCATTTTGTTGGAGTATAGTTTTTCAAAATAGTTTCTATCTTCTGTATTTCCATACTGTCAGTGGTAATATCACCTTTTTCATCTCTTATTTTGGCAGTTTGGGTTGATTCTCTCTTTATTTTGGTTAGATTGGCCAATTGTTTATCTATCTTGTTTATTTTTTCAAGAAACCAGCTTTTAGTTTTGTTGATCTTCTGTATTGGTTTTTATTCTCTAATTCATTAATTTCTGCTCTGATTTTCATGATTTCTGTCTTCTACTGGCTTTGGGGCTAGATTGTTCTTGTTTTTCGAGGGCTTTGAGCTGTGTCATTAGGTTATTTTTTGGTGATTTTCTGTTCTCCTTTGTGGGCACTCAGTGCTATAAATTTCCCTCTTAGTACTGACTTCAAGGTGTCCCAGAGGTTTTGATATGTTGTGTCTCTGTTTTCATTGGTTTCTAGGAATATTTTAATTTCTCTCCTTACTTCTTCTATGACCCACTCTTCATTCAGCAGTGTGCTGTTCAGTCTCCATGTGCTTACTCGGTTACTTTGGGTCTTCTTGGAGTTTATTCCTAGTTTCACTCCATTGTGGTCTGAGAAGATGCAGGGAGTTATGTTACATTTTTTAAATTTACCAGTGCTCACTTTGTGGCCAAGAATGTGGTCTATTTTGGAGAAGGTTCCATGAGCCGCTGAGAAAAATGTGAATTCAGTTGTAGTTAGGTGGAAGAGTCTATATGTGTCTAATAGGTCCATTTGGCTTATGGTATTCTTTAGGTCTGAGGCGTCTCTACTGACCTTTTGTATAGAGGCATGGTCTAGAGATGTAAGAGGAGTATTGAAGTCTCCTAGTATTAGTGTATTGGGATCTATGTGTGTCTTTATCTCATACAGAGTTTGTTTTATGAAAGTGGCTGCACCTATGTTTGGGGCATAGATGTTGATAATTGTTATTCCCTCTTGCTGGATTGTTCCTTTTACTAGTAAAAAATGACCTGCTTTGTCTCTTCTGATAAGCTTGTTCTTGAAGTCTAGTTTATATGATATCATAGTTGCTACTGCTGCTTGTCTTCGAGTTCCATTGGCATGGATTACCGTACTCCAGCCCTTCACCTTTAGTTTGTGAGAGTCTTTGCTTGTAAGGTGTGTTTCTTGTAGGCAGCATATAGATGGATTCTGGGTTTTAATCCATTTTGCCATCTTGTGCCTTTTTATTGGGGAGTTGAGACCATTTATATTCAGTGTGACTATTGAGAGGATGGTTTTTAATTCCTAACATTTTGAGTTTTGACTTCTATTCTCGGTGGTGTTTATTCTTCTTTGCTTAGTTGTTTGCTTCTGGAGATTATTGTTTCTCTGGTTCTGATGTTTACTCATTAGTTCTTTTTTGTAGTTAATCTTTTAAGTAGTTTCTCTAGTGCTGGTTTGGAAGACATAAATTCCTTCAGAAGTTTGTCATGGAAGGTTTTTATATCCCCATCAATTTTACGAGAGTGTTTCGCTGAGTATGAGAATCTTGGCTGCAAGTTATTTTCTTTCAGAGTTTGGAATACGTTACTCCATCCTCTCCTGGCTTTTATGACTTGATTCGGGAGGTCTGGCGTGATTCTGTTTTGTTTGCCTCGAAATGTCACTTGGCCTTTTACTTTTCTTGCCTTTAAGATTCTCCCCTTTGCCTCTACATTGATCAACTTGATTATCATGTGGCGTGGTGAACCTCTTCTTTGGTCTTGTCTTGAGGGTGTTCTATATGTTTTCTGTACCTGTGTGTTGACTTCTCTTTCTATGTTTGGAAAATTCTCTGTTATTATTTCTTTGAAGAGATTGTTTATTCCATAAGTTTCAACTTCTAACCCCTCTTCTATGGTTAGCTCTTTTAAAATTGGCCCAGATCTCTTCGATGTCCAATTCATACTGTTGTAATTTTTTTCTAAGTTATGTACTATAGATTCATTTTTGGTGTGGTCATCCTCTAAGAGTTATATTCTATTTTCCATGTGATCTAATCTGCTGTTTATAGTTTGTATTGATGCCTTCATTTCAATTATTTCATCTTTCACTTCCTTCAATGCTTCTCTTTGGTTTCTTTTTAGGTCATCAAATCCTTTGTTTATTTATTCCTTTATTTCTTTATTTCTTTAAAGCTCTGCCTACATTCTTTCTGAAAATCCTGTATTGTTTCTAGTATTAAAGATCTGAATTGTTCTTCTGGTAGTCTCTGCCATTCTGAGTTGGTGAGATCTGTTATTGAGGGGTTGTGGTAGCTCATTGTTTCTTTGTTATTTTTCCTTCCCATGGTTCCCTTGTTCTTCAATTTATATCTTTGCTGTTCTTGCAAGTTTTCTTGTCCAATCTCTGCAGTGGGGGTTTAGAGGTGACAGGTTGTGTTCAGAGATAAAGTTTGGGTGAGAGGTCACAGTAATGAATGCAGAAATAGGGTAAAGAAGAGGGTATGTTCCAGCAAAATAAGAGGTTGAGTGTGTTGAGGTGATATATTGTAAAGTTTAGAGATGGTAGATATTGATATGCAACAGGAAAAAGAGGAAAAGAAAAGAGAGGAGGTAAAGTGTTGCGGAGAGGAATATGGGGCAGGGAGCTTGTAAAAGGAATAAGGGGGGGATTCAACAACCTAAGCAAGAGATAACAAAGCAAGTATTCATCCAAACAAACATATATAAATCAAGGCAATACAAAATGAGAACAGAATATAAACAGATAAAACTTATCACCAAAAAAGAAGAAAAAAAATAGCAACCAGACACTAGAACAATCACTCTGCTAGTTCATAAATACCAAGCTTAAATTTTCAGGTGTGTCTCTGACATTTTTATTTGCTCTGTCAGTGCAGGCAGAGGATTCGTAGTGTTTCTCCTGCTGCTAGCTTATGTCTCTGGGCTCTCCACTGGGCCTGGCTGTGTCTCTCTCTCTCTCTCTGCTTTTTGTTTTTGCAGTTTAAATGCCAGGCCTTTCCAGATGCCCTATGTGCACTGGGTTCCTCTTCCCTTCTGGCCCTGTCTAGGCTCTAGAAGAGCGGATGTCTGAGTCTATCCTTTTTATTGTGTACCCCACACCCCAGGGGCATAGTCCAATTTACAGATCCCTGCTGCCCGGCCAGTTCGACGTCTGGTTGCTGGGGGCACAATAGGACAATAATGGTCTGGATAGCTGGCAAGAAGTTGATTGGGAGGGGCTGGCAGCAAAGATGGCAGCCACAGTTTCGTGGCACGCGCTGGCTCCCGTGTTCCTCCTGGGCTCTGTTTATCCACTCCCAGTTCACACTCACGTTTCAAGTACTCCTCTTCCTTCTGTCAAGAAGCTGGATTTGCAGCCATCCTGTTTCAGGCTCTGCTGTGCCTATCCATCACTGTTCCATCTCTCGGGCGGAGCGCAGAGTCAGACCCAAGGGAGGCTATGCTGATCATCCCACGTGTTCCGGGTGCTGTGGATGGTGTGGGGATCCCCACCTGCGTAGTGCGTAGAGACCCGGGGGTGCACACGCCATGCCTGGACTGTTAGCTGTGTCCGCCGTGTAGTTTGCTAGTTTGCAGCTCACAGCGTCAGGCTGGTCCCTACTGCTCCAAGTCCTGTCTCCACAGCCTAGTTCTTCAGCATGGTGTAATTCCACTGCAGCGCAGGGCATGGGGCAGCAGTGTGGCGGACTTCTTTGCTCTCCTAGGTCCGCTTTCTGGATCTTCTTTAGTTGTAGTTCAAATTTTGCTTTTTTTGTTGTATTTTTTCTTATGTTAAGAAGCTCTTTTTATGGTAAATTTAGTTCGAAATCACAGCGTCTGGGGAAAGTTGTTTCACTCAGTCACCATCTTGGATTCCTCCTAATCTTTTTGAATGACATTTTTTCAATCAATCTTCAATCATATTAGTACACACACACACACACACACACACACACACACACACACAGAGTATCCCTTAACCTCCCATTCCTGTCCAGGAAGCCTTCTTTTCATAGTCTTGAAAACAGTATTTCCTGAAAGAATCAAATCTCAGTTGCCTCACTTATTCCATATAAGTTTCTATAATCATTACTCACTTGAATTTGACTAAGCAAGTTTACCAATAACTTCAATTGGACAAAAACAAGTGCTATATCTCTATGCTAATCTATCATGTACTCTTAGCATTATTCAACACAATGGGTACCTTTATTAATGATTAGCTATGATTTTCTTGTCTCCTATGTTATTTATACTTTTAGCTTTATTTCTACCTGTTGTAGTCCTTTTATGTTGCTGTAAAAAAATGCCATAAGCTAGGTATCTTATAAAGAAGAGAGTTGTATTTCTCATAGTTCTGGCTGCTGGGAATTCATAATCAAGTAACTGGCTCTACTGATATCTGGGGCTCAGACACCTTCAGAGATGGATTCTTTTCACTATAACTTCACACAGTAGGAAGGACTAGCTAGTTCTTTGGGGTCTCTTCTTAAGGACACTAATCCCTTTCATGAAGGTAGATCCTTCATTAATTAAACATCTCCCCAAAGTCATATTTCTCATATGCAAATTTTCAGATCATAGTGTTATCTCCACAGGTAATGTATCTTATATTCTTAGCTCCTCTTCTTTTCGCAGACCTACAAATAGCAAAGTACTCTCAGAGTTTGGAACTAGACTCTATTTTTCTTTGTATCTTTGTCTATTATGATATTATTTTGGGTGAAGTTTTAGAAAATGCCTGTATGCAAATGACTTCCAACTCAGTACTTATTGTCTTGAACATTCTTCTAACCATCAACTCTTAGTTGAAATTTTTCATTTTTCAAATTTCATCCACAGACCTCATCTTTCATCCTGTAACACTGTCACATAAACTCACTCAGCTCTTACATCCCTTCTCTCAAATCTTATCCTGTGAGATAAGGATTTTATGCAAATTTGGATTATGCATCAGGTCAATTTCTCAAAATACATCCTGAAGTCATCCATTTCTATCTGTCTTCATGGCTGCTTCCTTAATGCAATCCACCTCTTTATCTTCTAGACTCCTGACAAATATGTCAATGGTCTATGTGATCCTACTTTTCACTTGTCCACTTTGTTGCCTATTTGGAATTCGGAAATAATTACATCAGTTCACTCCTTTGCCTGTTATACTCCCAAGGTTTGCCATAGCAACTGTTTTCAAATTCAATCTCATTACCATATCTTTTATAGTCTGTGTGTCTAACTTGGTCTCATGTTTTACCTCTGACTTTGTTAGCTTAAGTCTCCTCCTCTTCTTGTTAGGCCATCAAAGTCATCCTGGGGTCCCTACCCTTATGACCTCATCTAATTCTGTTACCTGTCAAAATCCCACTCCCAAGTGCCATTAACATGTGAATTTGAAAATTGTTTCCAGTGCATGAACTTTTCAAGGACACATTCAAACCATAAACATTCATCACATTTATCTTTATTTAATGGACTATAAGTTGTTTGAGAGTAAGGACCAAAGCTGCACCATTTGGATTTCTCAGATTTCATTAAAAATCTGATAATAAAATAGTCATGAAGGACCTGGTAATCCTGTGAAGATGGTGGTCATTGTGGTATACATTTTGATCATCTCTGAATCCACTCACAAAAACAGGTAAGGAAACTGTATATGTCAAAACAACCCCCCCCCCCAAAGAAAAACCATGCGGTGCATACATAATAAAATTAAGTTATAATTTAAATTGATGGCAACTCACCAGCTGCTACATTCATCAGGGTTGTACAGGAAAAAAGAGATCAGGTTTGGTACAGGAAAATGAGATGGAAGCAAGGACATATCTGACAGGTCAGAGACTAGGAAATTCCCCAGAGTCAGCATATATTCACTAATATGACTTCGAGGCCAATCAGAGCAAGAGCTATGTTAATTACATTTGGGCACTGTCTTGGAAACAGAGGGTAAGGGGGCCTGGGTAAATTTTAAGTCTTAGAACACTCTGAGTCATAAGACCTCTTGGTAAGGACCAGAGAAAGACAGCCATGTTGGACCTAAATTGAGGAGTAGAATCACAATGGAATAGAAGAGAGATAAGAGAGATGAGAGAAAGAAGGAGAGTCAGATCAACATGGGAAAGAAGAATGGAGTCAGGGAATCTCGAAAAGTAGGTTGCTGGGTTTGTTCTCCCTCTCCATAAGAGCAGCGTTGGAAATAATGTGAAGTTAAACAAAACAAAACAACAACAACAAAACTAGATTGAACTGTAATTCTTTTTAAAATTGGCTAATATACTTTGGGCTTAAAAATGACATTAGAGTCAGGCAAGTGACACATGCCTGTAATCCTAGTATTTGGGAGGCTGAGACAGGAGGACTGTGGGTTTGAGGTCAACCTCTGCTGCAGCAAAACCCTCATCAACTCAGCAAGACTGTTTCAAAATAAAAATAAAAAAGGGTTGGGGTTGCAACTTGGAGATAGAATGCCCCTGGGTTCAATCCTGAGTATTGCAAAAATAAATAAGTAAATACAATAGGGCTGGTAGTTTAGATTGTAGGTAGAATGCCTCTGGGTTCAATCCTCAGTACCAAAAGTAAATAAGTAAATAAATAAATAAATAAATAAATAAAGAAAGAAAGAAAGAAAGAAAGAAAGAAAGAAAGAAGGCAAACTTCATAAAATGGTATCATAAGAAAAATGAGAGGATCAGGCTCAAAATAACATTTCCACAGTCAATAATAGTATGCCAGAAAAATATGACTACATATCAAACATTACCTACTATTTCTCAATAAGAAAAATGCAATAAAAATGGCAATGAAAAATAATGTACTTTTCAAAATTAGAAAACAACAACAACAAAAACTCTCACACATTCCTTTCAGCTGGAACTGCAATCTTCCTGTGATTCACCAAAATGGCAACAATGAAGGGAAGGATAAGAGGCACCATGTTCTCCAGGCCATTTACAAAACATGAAATTGAGGCTGGGTGTGGTGACCCATGCTTGTAATCCCAATACTTGGGAGGCTGAACAGGAGGACTGCAGTTTTGTGGCAAGCCTCAGCTACTTAATGAGTCTCTCTGCAACTTAGTGAGACCCTCCTTTCAAATAAAGAATAAAATTAATGCTGGGGATGTATCTCGGAGGTGTAATGTCCCTGGGTTCAACCCCCAGCACCACAAAACAACAACAAAAATTCCTCTAGCCACACAAAATCAAATCTTTACATTGTAGACATCAAGGGAATGTGTACTGTTCAAAAATGAATACTCCATAAAAGATACCAAGGTAAAAATAAAAGAGTATACAGTATTACTCAGCATGCTGCAAACATCAAGTTAAGGGCAAGATTCTTGCTAAGAGAATGAATGTGTATATTGGCATATTGAGAATGGTAATCACTAAAAATCAAAATACCTTCCTGAAGTGCATGAAAGAAAATAATCAGAAAGAAAAGGAAGCCAAAGATAAAGGTACCTGGGTTTGACTGAGGCATCAGTCTGCTCTGCCCAGAGAAGCACACTTAGTAAGAACCAGTGGAAAGAAACCCGAGCTGCTGGGACCTACTCCCTGTGAATTCTTGCCATAATAAGTATGAAAAAGCAAAAGATATCAGGACTGTAAAAACAAACTGACAAAACTTACAAAGAGAGTGAAATAACTCAGATATGAAATAAAATAAAAGTAAATCAGAGATAAATTATAAATAAGAAGAAACATAGCAAAAAATTAGATAATACCTTAGAGGGAATAGGTGAAGGGGGGGAGTTTATTTTTAAAAAATAGAGATAGTTTGAAAAGAATTTTAAAAGGACTTCTCATAGTTTTTTTCCCATTCAATATGATGTTGACTGTGGGCCTATTGTATATTGCCTTTATGATATTGAGATATGTTTCTTCTATTCCAATTCTCCACAGTCTTTTTAGCATGAATGTGTTGAATTTTGTTGAATGCTTTTTCAGCATCTATTGAAATGATTATGTGATTTTTTTCCTTAGTTCTCTTTATGTGGTGAAATACATGGATTGTTTTTTGTATGTTGAAGCAGCTTTGCATCCCTGGTCATGGTGTATAATTTTTTGACGTGGTTTTAATGCATGTTGCTAGTATTTAGTTTAAAAGTTTTGTGTCTAAGTTCCTCAATGATACTAGTCTGTAATTTTCTTTTCTTGAGCTGTCTTTATTTGATTTTGGTATTAATATGATGCTAGTTTCACAGAATTTGTTTGGAAGAGGCCCATCTCTTTCTATTTCATGCAATATATTGAGAAGTATTGTGATTAGATCATCAATAAAGGTTTTACAAAATTTGCCTGGGAAACCATCTGGACCTGGGCTTTCTTTAATGGTAGGCTCTTTATTGCTATTTCAATCTCTTTGATAGCTATTGGTCAGTTTAGATTTTCTATATATTCTTGGTTCAACTTATGAAGGTTGTATGTATCTAGAAATTTGTAATTTATTCTAGGTTTTCCATTTTATTTTTGGAGTATAGTTTTTCAAAGTCGTCTCTGATAATCCTCTGGATAACTGTGCTGTCTCTGATAATATTGCTTTTTCATCTCTTATTTCAGTAATTTGAGTTGATTCTTCTTTTTGATAGTCGGGAAAAACTATGAGAATTCTCTTTAAAAGCATTAACAAGAGAAGGATATTCACTATCACCACTTCTTTTATTTTATTTTTTATTTATTTATTTATTTTTTGTGGTACTGGGGATTGAACTCAGGGGCATTCTACCTCCGAGCAATATCCCCAGCCCTATTTTTTATTCTTTATTTTGAAACCGTGTCTAACTAAGTTGCAGAGTGCCTCACTAGGTAGCTGAGGCTGGCCACGAACCAGGATCCTCCAGTCTCAGCCTCCTGAATGCTGGGATTACAAGCGTGCGCCACCACGCCCAGCTTTCACCACTTCTTTTAAATATAGTACTCGAGACTCTAGCCAGAACAATAAGGCAAGAGAAGGAAATCGAAGGAATACAAATAGACAAAGAAGAACTGAAACTATCTCTGTTTGCAGATGAATTTATCTATACTTAGAAGATCCAATAATCTTAACCAAAAGTCTTTTAGAATTGATTAACAAATTCAGCAAAGTGTGTGGGTACAAAATCAATCTAAAAAAATCTAGAAAATATTTCCATTCACAATAATCTCAAAAACAATAAAATACTTAGGAATAAATCTACACAAGGAGGAAAAAAAAACTCTACAATGTAATTATAATTATAAAACATTAAAGAAAGAAATTGAAGAAGAGCTTAGAAGGTGAAAGGATCTCCCATGCTCTTGGATAGGCAGAATAAATATCATCAAAATGGCCATCCTTCCCAAAGTGATCTACAAATCAAAGTAATTCCCATTAAAATGTCATGATCATTCTTCACAGATATAGAAAGATCAGTCCTTAAATTCATTTGAAACAACAAAAACCCATCAAAATAGTTCTCAACAATACAAAATCATGCAGGAAGCATCACAATACTGACTTCAAACTATACTACAGAGCCATAGTAATAAAAACAGCATAGCACTGGCACAAAAGCAGATTGGTCTGTTTGCATGCTTTTGTAGAGCAGAGTAGAAGTTTCAGAAACAAATCCACACATTTACAGCCAATTGATTTTTTACAAGGGAACTATATAGAATCTCGAGAAAACCAAAAGAATGGGAGAAGATCTTTGCCAGCCACTCCTCTGATAGAGGACCAATACCTGTAATATACAAAGAACTCAAGAAACTCACCACACATACACACACACACACACACACACACACACACACACAAATGCAATAAAAAATGAGCAAGTAAACTAAATAGACACTTCACAAAAGAAGAAATACAAATGGCCAATAATATGTGAAAAAATTTTCAACATCATTAGCAATCAAAGCAATGCAAATCGCTCTGAGATTTCACCTAAACTCAATCTTAATGACAATAAATAAAGAAGCAAACAATAATAGATGCTGCCGAGGATGTGGAGAAGTAGGAACTCTTATACACTGTTGGTAGGATTGCAAATTAGTGCAACCACTTTGGAAAACTGTGTGGAGGATCCTTCGAAGAACTGGAATTAACCTACCATATGACACAGCTATAACACTGCTGGGTATCTACCCTATAAAACTGAAACCAGACTACCATAGTAATGCATGCATATCTATGGTTATAGCTGTACAATTAATTGCCAAACTATGCAACCAACCAAGATATCCATAAACAGATGAATGAATTGTAAAATTATGGGATATATACAATGGAATTCTAATTATGCCATTTGCAGGGAAATGGATGGAACTAGAATATATTATGCTAAGTGAGATTAGTCAGTCACAAAAAGTTAAGAGTTGGATATTCTTCCTCATATGTAGAAGCTAGGGAGAAACTAGGACACCGGAGGAACTCCAGCAAAGGAGGAGAACCCTTAATAGACTGAAGGAGGGGACCTAACTGAGGAAGAAAGGAGGAGGGAGGAAGACTTGAAGAGGGAAACACCTCAGTGGACATGATGTACACACACAAACTCATAAAAGCTAATCAATCTGTTGAGCACAGGAAGGTGGAAGGGAGAGGGAGTCGGGTGGGAACTGGGGGAGGACTCAACAGGTGCTGTGTGCATGTGTGCCTCTATCACTCTGAACTTCATTAAGATGTGTGATTACAATGCAGACATAAAGGAAAAAATAATCATAAAAATATGAAAAATATGGAAAGTAAAAAACTATGGATTTTATGAGCACCTGGAAAAAAAAAAGCACGGTATAGAACAATAAAGAAGACTGAAATAATTATTGCAAGAAACTTTTGGGAAATTAAAAATAAAGTAACTAGAAATTGACAGAGGACACGTTATACTTGAGAATATAAGCACAGAGTGCTCAAAAGTCAAACATTGTCTTATAAGACTAGACTTTGAACAAAGAAAAATCACTTAGTCATCTAGGCATAAATGAAAAAAGGTAAGTTAGAAGGGAAGAAAGGAAGAAAATTTGGATTATAAGCATTTTGACATACACTATATACCAGAAAGACATAAAGAGAAAAAAATTAAAATCAAGGATTTAATATCAGAAACATAACAATCAAGTATTGAAGACATAAATTGTTATCAATCACCATGAACTCAAGGACTATGATTCTGCAAGTATTCCCAGAAACCTTAGCTAGAGAACAAGCTGCCAGAGACCAGAATAACCAGAGAAATACCAGTTTACAGCTCTAGGCACCAAGGTGGAAATTCAGTAACAGTTATTCATAGAAGTGAAACTACATGAGTTAAAAGGGTCATTTTACAATGGCTCTAGGTTCAGGCAATATAAAGTATAATTTTTAAAATACAGATGATAAATAGGACAAGAATATGAACAACTAATAGTTTCAGTATCACATCAGTGTTAATAATATTTTCATCCTGGCACTATCATGTGTTTAAAGTGTAAGAAATGGGAGAGCCTATTGTTCTTTTGTCTTTGAAAATCAGGAGTAGATTTGTAGAATGAAAGCTTATGTAGGTGGATTATAGAAATAACAATGCTCTATCCCTGTCTCTTGGTATTCATGTAACCTCTTAGTGTTACCTCTATACCTGAGTTGCATCTTGCTTCTAATGGACAAGATGGAAAAATTGAAGGATGCCACTTTTGTGTTTATAGTAAAATACTGTGCCCTCCATCTTGCTAGGAGACAATTAATTAATAATTTATTAATTGTGCACATAATTAATTTTAATTTCTATGTGTTGCCTGCTTGCATGCTTTGATGAAACAAGCCACTCTGATGAAGAGGCCCATGTGGTTAGAAACTTAGACATGCCTCTATCCAAAACTCAGTTAAAATTGGGACCCTCAGTTTAGCCTAGGAGGAACTGAATTCTACCAACTGGTAGATACTCAATAAATATTTATGCAATAAGTAGATAATAGAGTATATATTTTGAATACACACAATGTCAAGAATTAATAACTTGAAATTTACATAAAATTATATTTAACAGAGTTTTACTTCCTAATAGTAAATTTAAACAATCTAGTTAAAAGTTAAGAGTTAGCCAGGCATGGTGGCACACGCTTGTAATCCCAGCATTTGGGAGGCTGAGACCAGAGGATCCGGGTTCACAGCCAGCCTTAGCTACCTAGTGAGGCCCTCCATAACTTAGTGAGACTTGGTTTCAAAATAAAGAATAAAAAATAGGGCTGGGGGTATAGCTAGGAGGTAGAATGCCCCTGAGATCAATCCCCAGTACCAAAAAAAAAAAGACTTAAGAGTTAACTGTAGCTGGGCGTGGTGGTGCAAGTTTGTAATCCCAGTACTTGGGAGGCTGCGACTAGAGGATCTGGATTCATGGCCAGCCTCAGCTACTTAGTGAGGCCCTCTGCAACTTAGTGAGACCCTGTTTCAAAAATAAAGAATAAAAAATAGAGCTGGGGGTGTAGTTCGGAGGTAGAATGCCCCTGAGTTCAATCCCCTGTACTGGGGGAAAAAAAAAAGAGTTAATTATCAGCTATTGTTTTAAATTAAAAAGAAAAATAATTCTTACTGTACTGATAACGGAGTTGTCTAGAGAGAGGTTAATTGTGTCATTATAAATTCCTTTCAGGTTTGTAGAGCGTGTAATGTTTCTCTGTGTGGAACCATTTCTAATTATAAGGCACTTGAATATAAGAACTCAGTATGAGCTGATTGATTGCATATCAGTTACTCAGAAAAGTAGTAGAGGATGAAACGTAAAATTAAATGAAAAATATTGCTAACTAGATGATAAATTGCAAATAGGGTCAAAACCAATCCTCGAAAATCTCAAGGGACTTAGTGAATTCAGAGTGGAGCTCTTAAGAGTCATGACCACCCAGTATTTAATATAGTAATTTTTCCTCATTATGGGACTATAAATATAATTCATTTAGAACACAGCTGAATTTAGTCTTAGTTTTCCTTTTCTTACCCACATTTGTCACTGATTAATCATAGAAGTAACTGAACACTAACACCTAGAGTTATTTGAAGATGATGATGTTGGAACTATGTGGTTTATTAAAGAAAGTAACCAAATAGTTTATACTTTAAAGGAAAGAAAAAGGGTTTTGGTAAGTTTATCATGTAAAAGGTAGACATACATGATTTCTTTTAACCCAAGTTGATTAAGTTTAGTATTGATAATTTTATCATATTTTATAGAATCTAAGCTGCTATTCATTTTAAGAGACCTCTAAGCAAGAAAAAATATGCCACAACTTATAATGGTAAAACACAAATAATTGTAAATGCTTCTGATTTTGGAGGCGATCAATGTAGAAAAATGTGAAATATAAAATGTGGTATGAGTGGTTAAGTTACCAGAATATGAATATGTAGCTTGATATCTCTTAGTGCATATTATACATAGACACAATACAAGACTTTTACCTGTGAATTATCTTCCAGGCACTATGCAAAAAATCATTAATTCCCCCAGTTATAGCAGGTAGAAAATATTAAATAAGGCATTCTCTGATTTTCACTAATGTCTGTTTTCTCATTTTGGATGAAATTCTAAGTACTGTGGATATGATCTGATGGTGAATGATAGGAAAAGGTGTTGCCACCTTACATGTGTCTTATATTGAGTCTTATTTGCACAGAACTATTTACAAGTATATCTTGTCTTCCTAAAGGATAAATGTTCATGTGATCTGGATCCTTGTCTTTTGAATGTGAGAGATAAGACATTATTTACATTTTGAATAAGGCTCTACACAAAGTGTAAGACAGAGAATTCAGGCATTCACAAGCTTTGAGTGACCCTTGAGTGCTAAAATTTGACATTTGTTTTTATTAAACCCAAATTTAAAGATAGTCTTGGACAAATGGGCTTAAAGAAAATCAAGTTACATATGTATTGTAGGAAGGGAAGGTTTATTTACTTATTTTTGTTGCACTGGGGATTGAACTCAGAGGCATTCTACCTCTGAGCTATACCCCCAGAACTTTTTACTTTTTATCTTTTAATTTTGAAATAGGATCCAAGTTACTGAGGGCCTCACTAAGTTGTTGAGGCTTGCCTCAAAGTTGAGATTCTTTTGTCTCAGTCTCCTAAATACTAGGATTACAGGCATGTGCCACTGTGCCTGGCTATGGGGTTAAGATTTTAATATATGAATTTTGATAAGACCATAAGTCAGCCATAAAAATTCCCAATGAATTTAGAGTTAGAGAGCTCACAGCTAGTGATTTTATGACCCTGGGTCTGGCCTCTGACATTGTGAGGTGAAGTGAATGAGATACTGGCCTCTTATGTCTCATACAACTTCATAGCTTTTGAGCTTATGTCTTCTGAGATTAGAGATGGCTTGGAACTGCAGTGGGGTTCAATCTTCTGGATAACAATTCTAGAAATCCTTAGTTATCCTGCAGTGTAATCAAATAACACACAGGGATATAGGATATATTTAATTCAACCCTGGCACCCAGTCTCTGGCTGCTAAATTTACAAGCACCGAAGAATTTGGTGATAGCAATGTAGACACAGATGTAAAATTATCTCAATTCAATGTCACATAAATATGTGGTTTGTTCTTTTTCGCTAAACATTCAATTCAGATGAAAGCAGCTGCCTAGCTATTTAATTTCAAAGGAAAATTGCTTGAAAATTTATTAAAAAAAACAAGAAAAGTAAATGCATAATGACTTAGA
>PVLC010029460.1:0-20183 GCA_004027655.1 Graphiurus murinus
AATAGGGCTGGGGGTGTAGCTCGGGGGTAGAATGCCCCTGAGTTCAATCCCTAGTACCGAAAAAAAAAAAAAAAAAAAAAAAAAATAGAGCTAGGAGCCGGGCGTGGTGGCGCACGCTTGTAATCCCAGCATTCGGGAGGTTGAGACCGGAGGATCCGGGTTCGCGGCCAGCCTCAGCTACCTAGTGAGGCACTCCGCAACTTAGTGAGACTCGGTTTCAAAATAAAGAATAAAAAATAGGGCTGGGGGTATAGCTCGGAGGTAGAACGCCCCTGAGTTCAGTCCCCAGTACCGCAAAAAAAAAAAAAAAAATAGAGCTAGGGCCAGGCGTGGTGGTGCACACTTGTAATCCTAGTACTTCGGAAGCTGAGATTGGAGAATCACAGGTTCACGGCCAGCCTCAGCTACTTAGTGAGGTCCTCTGCAAATGAGTGAGACCCTGTTTCAAAATAAAGAATAAAAAATAGGGCTGGAGCTGGGCGTTGTGGCACATGCTTGTAATCCTAATACTTGGGCGGCTGAGACTGGAGGACAGCAGGTTCAAATCCAGCCTTGGCAACTTCGGGATGCTTTCAGCAACCTAGTGAGACCCTGGTTCCAAATAAGAAATAAAACCGGGCTAGGGATGTAGCTTGGATGTGGAATGCCTCTGGGTTCAATCTCCAGTACCACCAAAAAATAAAAATAAATAAGTAAGGCCGGGAATAATGGGGCACACCTGTAATCCCAGTACTTGGCAGGCTAAAATAAGAGGATTCCAGGTTCCAGGACAGCCTCAGCAATGTGGCAAGACTGAGCAACCTAGCAAGACCTTGTTTCAAAACAATAAGCTTCTTTCTTATTTTCTTGCTAGGTTGATGAGAATCTCACGACTTGCGGAGACTGTCTTCAAACCTGTGATTCTCCTCTCTCAACCTCCCAAGTATTGAGATTACAGGCATGTGCTACCACGCCTGGCTTAATTTCTATTTGGAAACCAGGTCTTGATAGGTTGATGAGAGTCTCACTACTTGCTGAGGCTGGCCATGAACCTGCAATCCTCCTGTCTCAGCCTCCCAAATACTGGGATTACAGGCATGCGCCACCACACCCAGCTATTTTTAAATTTTGGCCCGCCATGGTGGCACACGCTTGTAATCCCAGCATTCAGGGAAGCCGAGACAGGAGGATCGCAGGTTGGTGACCAGCCTCAACTACCTAGTGAGGCCCTCCACAACTGAGTGAGACCCTGTTTCAAAATAAAGAATAAAAATAGGGCTAGAGGTTTGGCTTGGAGGCAGAATACCCTTGTGTTCAATCCCCAGTACCACAAATAAATAAGGAAAGAAAGAAAGACAGACAGGGGGTATAGCTCAAAGGTAGAATGCCCTTAGGTTCGATCTCCAGTATCACAAAAAATATATAAATAAAATAAGATAAGATAGGACTAGGGGTATAACTTGAAGGTAGGATGCCACTGGGTTCATGCCCCAGTACAACAGGGAAAACAAAAACTGATGGTAGCTGGGTGTAGTAGTGCACTGTAATCTCAGCTACTTGGGAGGCTGAGATAGGAATATTGCAAGTTCCAGCCAGCGTGGGCAACTTAATTGAGATCTTATTGTATTTATTTATTTATTTATTGTACTGGAGATTGAACCCGGGGACATTCTATCTCTAAATTACACCCTAGTAATATTTTTTATTTTTTTTTTATTTTGAGACAAGGTCTCACTAGTTTGATGAGTCTCATTCTTGCTGAGGCTCTCCTGGAACCTGCGATCTTCCTATCTCGGCCTCCCAAGTACTGGGATTACAGGCATGTGCCACCACATCTGGCTCAAAATAAAATTTTAAGAAAGGGCTGTGTAGCTGGGTGTGGTGGCTTGCACTTGTAAATGACAGTACTAGAGAGGCTGAGACAGGAGGATCTGGGTTTGTGGCCAGCCTCAACTACCTAGTGAGGCCCTCCACAACTTAGTGAGACCTTATTTCAAGATAAAGAATAAAAAATAGGGCTGAGGATGAAGCTCAGAGGTAGAATGCCCCTGGGTTTAATCCCCAGTACCACACACACAAAAAAACGAAAGGACCGGGCAAGACGGATGTGGTTGCGCACGCTTGTAATCCCAGCATTTAGGAGGATCCGGGTTCGAAGCCAGCCTCAGCTACCTAGTGAGACACTCCGCAACTTAGTGAACCCTGTTTCAAAATAAAGAATAAAAAATAGCCGGGCGTGGTGGCGCACACTTGTAATCCCAGCATTCGGGAGGCTGAGACCGGAGGATCCGGGTTCGCGGCCAGCCTCAGCTACCTAGTGAGGCCCTCCGCAACTTAGTGAGACTCGGTTTCAAAATAAAGAATAAAAAATAGGGCTGGTGGTGTAGCTCGGAGGTAGAATGCCCATGAGTTCAATCCCCAGTACTGCAAAAAAAAAAAAAAAAAAAAAAAAAGAGGTAGAAAACTCTTGGGTTTTAGCCGCAGACTACAAAATAATATAAATACAGGCTGGGCGTGGTGGCCCATGCTTGTAATCCCAGCATTTGGGAGGCTGAGACCGGAGGATCCGGGTTCGTAGCCAGCCTCAGCTACCTAGTGAGGCACTCCGCAACTTAGTGAGACCCGGTTTCAAAATAAAAAGTAGGGCTGGGGGTGTTATTCGGAGGTAGAATGCCCCTGAGTTCAATCCCCAGTACCTCAAAAAAAAAATTATATATATATATATATATATATATATATATTTATTTATAAATACAGACAGACAAATATAAGGATGTAATAATGGATGATGACCCATCTACTGATTTTTTTTTTTTTTTTTAGTTACTGGGGATTGAACCCAGGTGCATTTTACTTCCGAGCTACACCCCGAGTCTTTTTTTTTTTTTTTTTTTTTTTTGCAGTACTGGAGATGGAACCTGGGGGCATTCTACCTCTGAGCTACAGCCCTAGCCCTATTTTTTATTCTTTATCTTTAAACAGGGTCTCACTAAGTTGTGGAGGGCCTCACTAAGTAGCTGAGGCTGGCTACAAACCCAGATCCTCCAGTCTCATCCTCCCAAATGTTGGAATTAAAAGTGTGCACCACTACTCCCGGCTCCATCTACTGATTTTTAAGGTCATTATTTACTTACAGCCCACAGTTTGAGAAGCACTACACTGAAAGTTTGAAGATGAAGAACAGCTAAAGAATTATATCCAGTTAGGTAAGAAGCTAATTAAGAGCCAGGTTTGGTGGCACACGCCTGTAATCCCAGTATTTGGGAGGCTGAGAGAGGAGGATCCAAGGTTCACCGCCAGCCTCAGCTACTTAGTGAGGCCCTGTTTCAAAGTAAACAATAAAAAATAGGGCTGGGGTACACGTGTAGCTCTGAGATAGAATGCCCCTGGGCTTAATCCCTATTACAATTTTTTTTTTTTGCAGAACTGGAGGTTGAACCCAGGGGCATTCTACCTCCGAGCTACACACCTAGTCCTATTTTTTATTCTTTATTTGGAAACAAGGTCTCACTCAGTTGCAGAGGGCCTCACTAAGTAGCTAAGGCTGGCTGTGAACCTGGATCCTCCTGTCTCAGCCTCCAAAGTACTGGGATTACAAGCGTGTGCCACCACACCCGGCTCAAAAATTTTTTAAAAAATCCAGGTGTGGTGGCACACACTTATAATCCCAGTGCTTAGGAAGCTGAAACAGGAGGATCGCAGGTTCATGGCCTGCCTCAGCTACTTTGTGAGGCTTTCCGCAACTGAGTGAGACCCTGTTTCAAAATAAAGAATAAAAAATAGGAGTGGGAGCCAGGCATGGTGACGCACACTTGTAATCCCAGTACTTGGGAGACTGAGACTGGAGGATCCTGGTTCTCGGCTAGCCTCAGCCAGTTAGTGAGGCCCTCCAAAACTTAGTGAGACCCTGTTTCAAAATAAAGAATAAAAAATAGAGTGGAGTGTGGTGGCGCACACTTGTAATCCCAGCATTTGGGAGGCTGAGACTGGAGATCTGGGTTCAAGGCCAACCTCCACTGCTTAGTGAGGCCCTCCATAACTTAGTGAGACCCTGTTTCAAAATAAAAAATAGGACTGGGGGTGTAGCCGGGAGGTAGAATGTCCCTGGGTTCAAACCCCAGTACTGCAAAAAAAAAAATAGGGCTGGGGCCGTAGCCGGGAGGTAGAATGCCCCTGGGTTCAATCCTCAGTACTGAAAAAAAAAAAAAAAAAAAAGCGCCCCTGGGTTGTTCAACCCCCAGTTCTAAAAAAAAAAAAAAAAATCTTGTAATAAGGATACACAAATTGAATAAATTTTAGCTTTATGAAAAAATTGCTATATCTTCTTCATTTTGAACATTTCATCATATACTAGTGAAAACTTGGTCCAAAAGGACTACAGAATACCCAGTAGGACATTCCTCTAAATTAATCTAGTCTACTTTAGGACTTTGAGTTCTTACCTCTATTTCATACATGACGGCTTTTTTTTTTTTTTGTACTAGGGATTGAACCCAGGGGCATTCTACCTCTGAGGTATACCCCTAGTCCTGTTTTGTTTTTCATTTTGAAATAGGGTCTCTTTAAGTTGCTGAGGCTGTCCTTGAACCTGTGATCCTCCTGTATCCGCCTCCCAAATACTGGAATTACTGGAGTATATCACCACACCTGGCTACAAGGCTGCTTATTTAGGAAAATATTAATAACTAATACTGAGATATGCTTTTAATATATATATATATATTTTTTTTTTTTTTTCGGTACTAGGGATTGAACTCAGGGGCATTCTACCTCCGAGCTATACCCCCAGTCCCTTTTTATTCTTTATTTTGAAACCGAGTCTCACTAAGTTGCAGAGTGCCTCACTAGATAGCTGAGGCTGGCCGTGAACCCGGATCCTCCAGTCTCAGCCTCCCGAATGCTGGGATTACAAGCGTGCGCCACCACGCCCGGCTTGCTTTTAATATATTAATTTGATCTTTTTCTGGGTATAAAATAAAAGCAGGGCCATTAAATAAAAATAACAATAGCTGTTTATTTACACAATGCTAAATACATCTTTCATTTAATTCTCGTAGCTTCTCAGTGAGGATAGTTTTTATTTTCCTGTGGAGGAAACCAAGGCTCAGAGATGTAAGAGAAATTTCCTTTATCACATTAATACTGATTGGTAATTGATATTTATTGAGCATGTAATTTATGTCAGATACTTATTTAAGTTCTTTGTACATATTATCTCTTAATCTTTTTATTGCCTTATGCAGTGGGTACTTACAAGGCTTTTATCCCATTTTACAGATGAGGAAATAAATGCAAATGTATATTTAGCAACTTGCCCCAGGGTTCACAGCTAATAAATAGAACTGGGAAATAAACCCAGTCTGCATTGTCTCCTATGATTTTCTTTTTTTTTTGCGGTACTGGGGATTGAACTCAGGGGCATTCTACCTCCGAGCTACACCCCCAGCCCTATTTTTTTATTCTTTATTTTGAAACCGAGTCTCACTAAGTTGCAGAGTGCCTCACTAGGTAGCTGAGGCTGGCCACGAACCTGGATCCTCCGGTCTCAGCCTCCCGAATGCTGGGATTACAAGCGTGCGCCACCACTTAGGATTATTGAGATTTTTAACCCAAATTTGATGCCAAAGCAACTCACGGTAGTTAATAAATGTTTTCCCACAAATGAGAATATGATCTCTCTGGATTCACTAGGATCAATGATGGAAAGGGCAAGATTAATTTGAACCAAGCAAAGTATAACTCAGGAAATGCTTGGGTTTTGGATAAAGAGGTTTTTGTATGTTTTGCACATGCTCCCTCCTTGAATTTCATAAGCCTTACTTTTGCCTTAGAGTCAATATGATGGGATATATTTAGGTTTGTCTGATTAGAATCTCAAAGCCCCAACTTTTCTGTCTGCCCCCTTCCATACACCAACTTTCTTAGCCCTCCTGGAAGATAGAGAAGTTGGTTCAGTATATTTATTCATCAAATATTGATTGCTTGAAGACTTATCCCCTGGACAGTCTTACATGTGTTTAGAAGGTATACCTTTATCTGCTTCTAGTTTGGAGGGCTACAAGCTGTTAGGCACCTTTGCTGTGACAGGTAATCTTAATTCCTAGACACCAGCAAGACACCTGCAAGTTGAGAGTAGGTCAAGCTCACTGACTCTTAGATTTGATTTTTTTTTTTTCCTTTTTTTTTTTTTTTTTTTTTTTGTGGTACTGGGGATTGAACTCGGGGCATTCTACCTATGAGCTACACCCCCACCCCTGTTTTTTATTCTTTACTCTGAAACAGTCTCACTAAGTTGCGGAGTGCCTCACTAGGTAGCTGAAGCTGGCCGCAAACCCAGGTCCTCCAGTCTCAGCCTCCCAAATGCTGGGATTACAAGCATGCGCCACCACGCCCAGCTTTTTTTTTTTTTTTTTTTTTAAGTTAATATGTGTGTGGTACTGGGGATTGAACCCAGTGATATTCTTCCTTTGAGCTACACCTCAGCCCTATTTTGAAACAAAGGCTTACTAGGCTTACTAAGTTGCGGAGGGCCTAAGTAGCTAAGGCTGATTTTTTTTGTTTTTGTTTTTGTTTTTTAGTACTGTATTGAACTCAGGGGCATTCTACCTCCAAGCTACATCCCCAGCCCTATTTTTTATTCTTTATTTTGAAACAGGGACTCACTAAATTGTGGAGGGCTTCACCAAGTAGCTGAGGCTGGCTACAAGCCTGCAATCCTCCTGTCTTAGCTTTCCACGTACTGAAATTACAAGCATGTGCCACCATACCCGGCTTATTTTGTATATGTATGTGTGTGTATATGGTACTGGGAGTTGAACCCAGGGGCATTATGCCACCAGACTACACCCCCAGCCCTATTTTTTTTTTTTTATTCTTTATTTTGAAACAGGGTCTCACTAAGTTGCAGAGTGCCTCACTAAGTAGCCGAGGCTGGCCGAGAACCCGGATCCTCCGGTCTCAGCCTCCCAAATGCTAGGATTATAAGCATGCGCTACCACGCCCGCCCGGCTCCTTTTTTTTTTTTTTTTTTTTTGAAACAGGGTCTTGCTAGGTTGATGAGTCTCACTACTTGCTAAGGCTATCCTCGAACCTGTGACCCTCCTGTCTCAGCCTCCCAAGTACTGGAATTATAGGCATGTGCCACCATGCCCATCTGATCAACTTTTAGACTTCGACAGGTGGCAGAAGCAAAATGAAAGATGGTACACCTAATGTGACTTTTTTTTTTTTTTTTTTTTTTTTTTGCAGTACTAGGGATTGAACTCAGGGTCATTCTACCTCTGAACTACACTCCCCGGTACTATGTTTTTTTGTTTTTTTGTTTTTTTTTTTTTTTGGTACTGGGGAATTGAATTCAGGGGCATTCTACCTCCAAGCTATACCCCCAGCCCTAGTTTTTATTCTCTATTTTTGAAACAGGGTCTCCCTAAGTTGTGGAGGGCCTCAGGTAGCTGAGGCTGGCCACGAACCCAGATCCTCCAGTCTCAGCCTCCCAAATGTTGGGATTATATGCATGCGCCACCACACCTGGTTCTATTTTTTTTTTTTTTTTTTTAATTATTTTGAAACAGGGTCTCACTAAATTGCGGAAGGGCCTCACTAAGTAGCTGAGGCTGGCTGCAAACCCTCATCCTCCAGTCTCAGCCTCTCAAATACTGGGATTACAAGCGTGCGCCACCAGGCCCGGCTTCCTCAATCCTATTTTTTATTATTTTTGTTTTGTTTTGTGGTACTGGGAATTGCACCCAGAGGCTTTCTACCTCCAAGCTATACCCCCATCCCAATTTTATTTCTTACTTGGAAACAGGGTCTCACTAGGTTGCTGAGAGCCCTCACTAAACTGCTGAGGCTAGCTTCAAACCTGGGATCCTTCTGTCTCAGCCTTCCAAGTACTGGGATTACAAGCGTGCGCCACTACACCCGGCTCCATATGTTCATTCTTAACAACTCATTTCTTAAGATCTAACAAGGGTTCTATTGCCAGGAAATATCCTTTTTAATTTCTGGTCATAGATAAGGAAAGAAAATCAGAATCAAAAGCATTTGGGAGGCTGAGACCAGAGGATCCAGGTTCAAGGTCAGCCTCAGCTACCTAGTGAGGCACTCCGCAAGTTAGTGAGACCCTGTTTCAAAATAAAGAATAAAAAATAGGGCTGGGGGAATAGCTCGGAGATAGAATGCCCCTGAGTTCAATCCCCAGTACCGCAAAAAAAAAAAAAAAAAAAAGAATGAACATATGGCCAGACATGGAGGCACATGCTTGTAATCCCAGTAACTAGGAGGCTGAGACTAGAGGATCCACGTTTTTGTTTGTTTTTTTGTTTTGGTTTGAGTTTTTTGCGGTACTGGGTATTGAACTCAGGAGCATTCTACCTCTGAGGTATACCCCCAGCCCTACTTTTTATTCTTTATTTTGAAACCGAGTTTCACTAAGTTGCGGAGTGCCTCACTAGGTAGCTGAGGCTGGGCGCGAACCCGGATCCTCCGGTCTCAGCCTCCCAAATGCTGGGATAACAAGTGCGCCACCACGCCCAGCTAAGGATTCAGGTTTGAAACCAGCCTCAACTACTTAGTGAGGCCCTCCACAACTTAGTGATACCATGTTTCAAAATAAAGAATAAAAAAATAGGAGTGGGGGTGTAGCTCGGAGGTAGAATGCCCCTGGGCTCAATCCCCAGTACCACAAAAAAAGAGAATGATATGAAGGATACAGAACCAGAAGTTACTCCTCTATCCTTAGGAGGGGTGACTCGTACCCCATTCCTAGAGTGAATCTCGAATTTAAGAGGGGCTGGTGGGTGGCCAAGGGAAGAAGCACAGCATCAAGATACCAAGGAGATCTGGGTTACTGTGAGTGGGTCTTGGTATTCTTAGGTCAACTAAAGGTTAATCAGTTTACTGTAACCAGAAAAATCTTTGAAGATCTGTTGGGCAATTAATGAGGGATTAAAAATCAGTCTCTTCATTTCAGTTCCCTTGGCAGTTGGAGACTATAGTGGAATAAACTCTGTTTCAGAAACAGTTAATTTACTGTTCCCTACTCTTACCACTGAATATCAGCTGCCTAGGACCTTCTCAGAGGTGTACTCTTTTAATGATAGATGGTTTCAAGAGCTAAGCCCTCACAGGAGAAAGGAAATGAAAAGATTTTATGTTTTCTCTAAAAAGTGATTGAAGCTGCAACAGACTTGTGTCTAATTTTATGCACTTTTTTTCTTGCAGGACTGTTGAAGCCTGGAAGTCCCCTCCCCTTCCCCCTCCCCCCTTTGCCGCTTTGTGGCATCCCCCTCCCTCTACCCTTTCCCACTCTGATAATCCGACCATGACTAGCAGAAGCACAGCCAGGCCCAATGGGCAGCCCCAGGCCAGCAAAATATGCCAGTTCAAATTGGTCCTGCTGGGGGAGTCTGCAGTGGGGAAGTCTAGCCTGGTATTACGTTTTGTCAAAGGGCAGTTCCATGAGTACCAGGAGAGTACCATTGGAGGTGAGTACCTCAGGGGAAAAAAGACATTCAAAGTTTCGTATGACTTTTTTTTCACATGGGGGATTGAACCTAGAGGGGCATTCTACCTCTGAGCTACATCCTTTTTTTCTTGTTTTTCCTTTTTCTTTTTTGTGCAACTGGGGATTGAACCCAGGGATGATCTACCTCTTGAGTTACACTCCCAGCCCTTTTTTTTTTTTTTTTTTTTTTTTTTGCGGTACTGGTGATTGAACTCAGGGGCATTCTACCTCTGAGCTATACCCCCAGCCATATTTTTTATTCTTTATTTTGAAACTGGATCTCACTAAGTTGTGGAGTGCCTCACTAGGTAGCTGAGGCTGGGCGCGAACCCGAATCCTCCGGTCTCAGCCTCCCAAATGCTGGGATTACAAGCGTGCACCACCACGCCCGGCTTCCAGCCCTTTTTGTTTTGAAGCAGGGTCTTGCTAAATTACTGAGGGCTGAGGCTAGCCTTGAACCTATGATCCTCCTGTCTTCATCTCCCAAGTACTGGGATTATAGGTGTGTGCCAGTGTGCCCAGTTTTTTAAATTTTTTTAAATTTTTGAAACAAGATCTCACTAAGTTGCTAAGGCTGACCTTGAACATGGAATCCTCCTCTCAGCCTCCCAAGTACTAGGATTACAGGCATCTGCCATGCCTGGCCTTAGTAAGTTTTATTTTATTTTTTATTTTGGTACTGGGGATTGAACCCAGAGGCAGTCTACCTTCAAGCTACACCCTCAGCCCGATTTTATTTCTTTTTTTTTTTTTTTTTTTTTTTTTGCTGTATTGGGGATTGAACTCGTTCTACCTCTGAGCTACACCCCCAACCCTATTTTTTATTCTTTATTTTGAAACAGGGTCTCACTAAGTTGAGGAGGGCCTCACTAGGTAGTTGAGGCTGGCCGAGAATCCGGATCCTCCAGTCTCAGCCTCCCAAATGCTGGGATTAAAAGCGTGCCTCACCAAGCGTGCCTCACCACGCCCGGCTTCCGGGTTTTATTTCTTTTTTGGAAACGGTCTCACTAGGTTCATGAGAGTCTTGCTACTTGCTGAGACTGTCCTCCAACTTGCAATCCTCCTGTTTCAGCCTTCTAAGTACTGGGATTACAAACATGTGCCACCATACCCGGCTTCTTAGTAAGTCTTTTGAAGGAAGATCTAGGACCTTGATTATGGATATGGCCTTCTCATCCCCATTTGTTCTCCCAGGAATGAAAACAAAGAAAATGGGGTTGGGGATAGCTCAGTGGTTGAGCATTTGCCTAGAATTCACAAAGCCCTAGGTTCAGTCCCAAAAACAAAACAAAAATAATTACCATAACTCCAGAAATCAGGTATATGTTCATCCTCTTTCTTTTTTATTCAGGCATTCTACCTCTGAGCTATATCCCCAGCCCAATTTTTTTTTTTTTTTTTTGCGGTACTGGGGGTTGAACTCAGGGGCATTCTACCTCCGAGCTATACCCCCAGCCCTATTTTTTTTATTCTTTATTTTGAAACCGAGTCTCACTAAGTTGCGGAGTGCCTCACTAGGTAGCTGAGACTGGGCGCGAACCCGGATCCTCCGGTCTCAGCCTCCCAAATGCTGGGATTACAAGTGTGCGCCACCACGCCTGGCTACCAATTTTATTTTTTATTTGGAAACGGTCTCACTAAGTTGCTGAGGGTAGTCTCAAACCTGTGAGCCTCCTGTTTTAGTCTCCAAAGTATTGAGATTATAATCATGTGCCACCATGCCCAGCTATCCATTTGCTTTCTAAAAGAAAGAGAGGTTGCTGGGCATGGTGGCACACCCTTGTAATCCCAGTACTTGAGAGGCTAAGACAGGAAGATTGCAGGTTCAAGGCCAGCCTGAGCTACTTAGTGAGGCCCTCCGCAACTTAGTGAGACACTATTTCAAATATAAAGAACAAGCCGGGTGTGGTGGCGCACGCTTATAATCCCAGCATTTGGGAGGCTGAGACTGGAGGATCTGGGTTCGAGGCCAGCCTCAGCTACCTAGTGAGGCACTCCGCAACTTAGTGAGACTTTGTTTCAAAATAAAGAATAAAAAGGGAGCCGGGTGTGGTGGCGCACGCTTGTAATCCCAGCATTCGGGAGGTTGAGACCAGAGGATCCGGGTTCGCGGCCAGCCTCAGCTACCTAGTGAGGCACTCCGCAACTTAGTGAGACTCGGTTTCAAAATAAAGAATAAAAAATAAGGCTGGGGGTGTAGCTCGGAGGTAGAATGCCCCTGAGTTCAATCCCCAGTACTGCAAAAAAAGAAAAAAAAAAAAAAAAAGAATAAAAAGGGGCTGGGAGTGTAGCTCGGAGGTAGAATGCCCCTGAGTTCAATCCCCAGTACCGCAAAAAATAAAAAACAAATATAAAGAACAAGCTGGGCATGATGGCACAAGCTTGTAATCCCAGTACTTGGGAGGCTGAGACAGGAGTATCTCAGGTTTGTGGCCAGCCTCAGCTACCTAGTGAGGCACTCCGCAACTTAGTGAGACCCTGTTTCAAAATAAAGAATAAAAAATAGGGCTGGGGGTGTAGCTCGGAGGTAGAATGCCTCTGAGTTCAATCCCCAGTACCACAAAAAAAAAAAAAAAGGAAAGAAAAGAAAGTGAGGTTGATCTTTTGCACACAAAGAATATCACAAATTTTCCTTCTCTTTCTTTTCCCTGTCATATTAATTCCAGTGAAGTTCAGCTGAGTGTCATCTTGAACAAGTAAAAATTGTGCTACTTAGTGAGACCCTCCTTCCAAATAAAGCATAAAAAATAGGGCTATGGTATAGTTTAAAAAGGGCTGGGGATATAGCTTGGATGTAGAATTGTCCCTGCACTTAATCCCCAGTACCACAAAAAAAGTGCCAGTGGTTTTCTCTGTTCCTCAGTTTAAGATGTGCCCCATTCCTTAGCCAAAGAAACTTTTGGCAGGAAATAACTTGGCTAAAGGCCGTCTTAATCCTATATCCAGGATTTATATGTAATTAGAACACTAACCTTTTTTCTTTTCCTGTAGTTGAGTGCCCTGGGCTAGTCTTGAGATTAAGAATGAAGATTTTGCCGGGCGTGGTGGCACACGCTTGTAATCCCAGCATTCGGGAGGCTGAGACCGGAGGATCCGGCTTTGCGGCCAGCCTCAGCTGCTTAGTGAGGCACTCTGCAACTTAGTGAGACCCGGTTTCAAAATAAAGAATAAAAAATAGGGCTGGGGGTATAGCTCGGAAGTAAAATGCCCCTGAGTTCCATTCCCAGTACCGCAAAAAAAAAAAAAAAAAAGAATGAAGATTTTAATTTTTTTTATTGATTTATTTATTTTTGGTACTGGGGATTGAACCCAGAGGCATTCTACCTCCAAGCTACGCCCGAGCCTGATTTTATTTCTTACTTGGAAACAAGGTCTCACTAGGTTGCCCAGAGCCTTGCTAAGTTGCTGAGAATGACTTCAAACCTGCGATCCTCCTGTCTCAGGCTCCTAAGTACTGAGATTACAGGTGTACACCACTGCACCTGGCTAGAATGGAGATTTTTTTTTTTTTTTTTTTTTTTTTGCGGTACTGGGGATTGAACTCAGGGGCATTCTACCTCCGAGCTATATCCCCAGCCCTATTTTTTATTCTTTATTTTGAAACCGAGTCTCACTAAGTTACGGAGTGCCTCACTAGGTAGCTGAGGCTGGCCGCCAACCTGGATCCTCCGGTCTCAGCCTCCCAAATGCTGGGATTACAAGCGTGCGCCACCACGCCCGGCTTAGAATGGAGATATTTTGAAGTGGGTTGGAATGTCCTCTTTCATCCCCCCACTTACAATTTCTTCCCTTTTATGCTCTCATTTATAGCGGCCTTCCTCACCCAGTCTGTTTGTCTAGATGACACAACAGTCAAGTTTGAGATCTGGGACACAGCTGGGCAGGAGAGATACCACAGTTTAGCCCCTATGTACTACCGGGGTGCCCAAGCTGCAATCGTGGTTTATGATATTACTAATCAGGTAAGTTGGCTGAGAAGACTGTCCTTGTTTTTATTTATAAGAATCAAATTAGGTGGGGAGCTGGGCGTAGGGTTTCACTCCTGTAATCCCAGTACTTGGGAGGCTGAGACAGGAGGGTTGCAGGTTCGAGACCGGCCTCAGCAACCTATCGAGACCCTGTTTCCAAATAAGTAATAAAAAAGGGCTGGGGGTGTAGTTCTGAGGTAGAATGCCCCTGGGTTCAATCCCTAGAACCACACATACATGAAAACTGGGGAGAACTGGAGGTGGCACATGCCTATAATCCCAGTTCTTGGGAGGTTGAGACAGGAGGATCACAGGTTCAAAGTCAGTCTCAGCAATTTAGTGAGGCTCTTGGCAACTAGCCTCAGCATCTTAGCAAGACCCTTACCAACTCAATGACACCCTGTTTCAAACTTTAAAAAATTAATAAAAAAGGTCCGGGGAAATGTTCCTGGGCTCAACCCCAGAACCAAACAAAAAAATTAGGTGGGAGAAACAGGTTTTTTAAATAGCAAAATAAGCCCAGTGTGGTGGTGTATGCTTGTAATCCCAGCACTTGAGAGTCTGAGACATGAAGATCGCAGGTTTGTGGCCAGCCTCAACTACTTAGTGAGATCCTCCACAACTTAGTGAGACCCTGTTTCCAAATAAATAAAATTGGACTGGGGGTGTATCTCAGAGGTCAAAAAATAAAGAATAAGCCAGACATGATGATGCATGCTTGTAATCCCAGTACTTGGAAGGCTGAGACAGGAAGATTGCATGTTTGAAGCCAGCCTTAGCAACTTCTTGAGGCCCTCCACAATTTAATGAGACCCTGTTTCCAAATAAGAAATGAAATTAGAGCTGGGGGTGTAGCTTAGAGGTAGAATGCCTCTGGGTTCAATCCCTAGTGCCACAAAAAATAAAGAAAGAAAGAATTAAAAAAAAAAAAAAGCCGAGCGTGGTGGCGAACACTTATAATCCCAGTATTTGGGAGGCTGAGACTGGAGGATCTGGGTTCGCTGCCAGCCTCAGCTACCTAGCGAGGCACTCTGCAACTGAGTGAGACTCGGTTTCAAAATAAAGAATAAAAAATAGGGCTGGGGGTATAGCTCAGAGGTAGAATGCTCCTGAGTTCAATCCCCAGTACCGCAAAAATAAATAAATAAATAAAAAATAAAGGTGGTGATTGCTGGGCGTGGTGGCACAGGCTTGTAATCCCAGTACTTGGGAGGCTGAGAAAGGAGGATCCCGGTTCTCGGCCAGCGTCAGCTACTTAGTGAGGCCCTCTGCAACTTAGTGAGACCCTGTTTCAAAATAAAGAATAAAAAATAGTACTGGGGTTGTATCTCAGAGGTAGAATGCCCCTGGGTTCAATCCCCAGTTCTACACACACACAAAAAAAGGTGATGGTTGTTGATTGGCAGTCATTCCAGCCCACATATTCTCTTCCTTATATTTTTCTAGGAAACCTTTGCCCGAGCGAAGACATGGGTAAAGGAACTACAACGGCAGGCCAGTCCTAGCATCGTTATTGCCCTGGCGGGGAATAAAGCTGACCTGGCCAACAAGCGCATGGTGGAGTATGAAGTAAGATGGGCCAGAGAATCCCTCTTAAACACACTCCCTCTGGACCTGGGACCTCTTTCCCAAACCAACCCTTTCTGAAAACCTCATTTGAGGACATTCATTGTCTCATTCTGTACCAAGTTAATCCAGCAATACTGTGGCCCTAATGACAGCCAGGAGATTTTAGAGGACTCAGAAAGAAATCTCAGAGCAGAGGGGTAGGGAAGTAGTAGCTGTGGGGGTATCAGGGAGAAAATGAGGGGAGAACAATTAAGTTTGAAATAAGGCTGGGCGTGGTGGCACATGCTTGTAATCCTAGTACTTGGGAGGCTGAAACAGGAGGATCGCAGGTTCGAGGACAGCCTTAGCAAGTAGTGAGACTCTTGTCAAATTAGCAAGACCCTGTTTCCAAATAAGAAATAAAATTGGGCTGGGGGTATAGCTCAAAGGTAGAATGCCTTTGGGTCCCCAGTGCCACACACACACACACAAAAATTGAAGTAAGGGTCTATTTAAGTGTCAGAACCCAAAAGCCCCTATCTACCTTACCCTCCATAATTAAGGTTCCTGACATCTGTTTGTTGAATGGAGTGGTCATGAGTTTATTTTGAGGGGGGTCACCAAATTATGGGTCTAAAGCCACCTGGCACAAAAAGGCATTAATTAAATGGAGAGAACTTAGGATATAAGGGCTAGGGTGAGCTGGGCGTGATGACAGCACACCTGTAATCCCAGTATTTGGTAGGCTGAGAGGGGAATTGCACATTCAAGGATAGCCTCCGCAACTTAATGAATCCCTGTTTCAAAATAAAAAATAAAATAGGGCTGGGGGTGTAGCTCAGAGGTAGAATGCCCCTGGGTTCAATCCCTAGTACTGCAAAAGGGGACTGATAGTGAACTGGGCGTGGTGGTGCACACTTGTAACCCCAGTGCTTGGGAGGCTGAGACAGGAGGATCTCAGGTTCTTGGTCAGCCTCAGTAATTTAGTGAGACCCTGTTTCAAAATAAAAGAAGCTGGGCATGGTGGTGCACACTTTTGTTTTGTTTTGTTTTGTTTGCGGTACTGGGGATTGAACTCAGGGGCATTCTATCTCCGAGCTATACCCCCAGCCCTATTTTTTATTCTTTATTTTGAAACAGGGTCTCACTAAGTTGCGGAGTGCCTCACTAGGTAGCTGAGGCTGGCCTCGAACCCGGATCCTCCGGTCTCAGCCTCCCGAATGCTGGGATTACAACCGTGCGCCACCATGCCTGGCTCGGTGGTGCACACTTGTAATCCCAGTACTTGGGAGACTGAGACAGGAGGATTGCAAGTTTGTAGCCAGCCTCAGCTACTTAGGGAGATCCTCCACAACTTAGTGAGACCCTGTTTCCAAATAAGAAATAAAATTGGACTGGGGGTGTATGGACTCAGAGGTAGAATGCCCCTTGGTTTAATCCCCAGTGCCACAAAAATTAATTAATTAAACAAGTAAATAAATGAAAGAATAAAATTAGAACTGGTGCTGCCGGGTTCGAGGCCAGCCTCAGCTACTTAGTGAGGCCTTCCACAACTTAGTGAGACCCTGTTTCAAAATAAAGAATAAAAAATAGGACTGGGAGCCGGGTGTGATGGCGCTCGCTTGTAATCTCAGTACTTGGGAGGCAGAGACTGGAGGAACCCAGGTTCACAGCTAGCCTCAGCTACTTAGTGAGGCCCTCTGCAACTTAGTGAGACCCTATTTCAAAATAAAGAGTAAAAAATAGGGCTTGGGGTGTAGCTCAGAGGTAGAATGCCCCTGGGTTCAATCCCCAGTACTTAAAAAAAAAAAAGAAAATAGGACTGGGGGTGTAGCTCAGAGGTAGAATGCCCCTGAGTTCAATCCCCAGTACTGCAAAAAAAAAAAAAAAATTAGAACTGGTGGTGTAGCTCAGAGGTAGAATGCCTCTGGATTCAATCCCTCTTAGAAAAACAAACAAAAAACAATACATTCTGAGCACCAATACACTCCACCCTTGCAGGAGGCCCAGGCATATGCAGATGACAACAGTTTATTGTTTATGGAGACTTCAGCCAAGACAGCTATGAACGTGAATGATCTCTTCCTGGCAATAGGTAAGGTCAGAGCACCCTGAGGTCTTATCTTTCCTTTGTCTGCAGGTACAAATCATCACTAACCCAAGATGAAAATAAATAGGATTGTTTGCTCTTTAAAAAAACTTTAGGTATGAGGCTAGGGGTTTAGCCTGGTGGTAGAGTGTTTGCCTAGCAGGCATGAGGCCCTGGGTTTGATCCCTAGTCCTGTAAAACAGCTTTAGGTATGGAAATACCTTAACTTTCTATTGTGACCTCCATCTTTTGGCTTCAGCTTTAGCCCCTTTGTGTTCAAAGCAGTTTGCAAACAGTGAACTCTCCCCCTTCAGAACATTCTTTTAATCTCTTGCCTTTTCCTTTATTTTCCCCCACCAACAGCCTTTGTATGGGGGGTAACAGTGGGGGTGGAGGTGGGGCATGTGAGTAATCTATCATACTTTCCTTCTCTTTTTATCTTTAGCTAAGAAGTTGCCAAAGAGTGAACCCCAGAATCTGGGGGGTGCAGCAGGCCGAAGCCGAGGTGTGGATCTCCATGAGCAGTCCCAGCAGAACAAGAGCCAGTGTTGTAGCAACTGAGGGGTGGCTAGCAGCAAACAAGTATGGAGCTAGCACGAGAGCTAAGAAATAACCTCCATCCCCACCCCTCAGCACACAGCCCCTACGGTAACAGCACATTGAGCCCTGGCTCCCAAGGGCTGCCTCCTGACAGCTCCGTCATGGCACTTTTTAACGCTTCAGCAACCAACACCAGGCAGCTGTTGCCACTGGCTTCCTACCCCCTACTCTGGGGTTTGGGGGCCAAATACTCCCAGGACTTACCTTCCAAAACAAACTTTCTTCACTTTGTATTATAGGTGCAAGACAGTGATCTACTTATCTTTCCCCCTCCCCCCCCATGTTCTCCCCCCCCCCCCAGAAAACACTTTTGTCTCCTGCCCTTCCCCCCTTCACTTTTGATCAGTCCCTGTTCTTGATCCTCTTTTCCTCCTCTCCCAAGGATGGAGAAGGTGGTGAACCCAGGAACTGAGGAGGGAGGTTTCTAGTTCAGTCACACTAAAGGCCCTGGGGAAGAATAAGGCTCAGAGCAGGAGGGAGTAAGGAAACATTTCCTTTTGTTTTCATTTGGTTGGAGTTTCTCATGTTTCAAAACACTGCAGAATACATGAGTTGGCCTTATGGAGGGTGTTCCTAGATAGAGGTGAGAATAGGGATGCAAGCTCTCAGGCACCATGTGGGAATTGTGTTGTTAGCTAACTTGTCAGAGGTGGAGGTGCTATGGCTCTGGAACTCTTCCAAAGCCCAGTTCCTCCCCACCCAGCCTCTTAGGTAAGCTTCACCCCTAGAGTGGTGAAGAACCCCAGAGTCCTCCAAAGAATCTTCACTGGTTGCCTGCACCTTTGGCTCTGCTGTGATGTAATTGGGGGAGGGACCAGTTTCTGACACCTATCCTCTGATTTATACATATGCATTTTCCCCCACCCCTCTGGCCTTTATATGGCCTCAGCCCCAGCCACCATATCCCCCTGCAGTTTGCACTTTAATTGATGGTAGTTCAGTCGGATACTTGTTTTATGGGGGTTTTGATTGATTTACCTGCCCTCCCACCTTCTTTTTAAGTAAATGAAATCTGAAGTATATTAGGTTTGGGAGAGGCTATAGAGAACAGAACCAGTGGCAGCTACTCAAGCCCAATCTCCACTGCTAGCTTCCTCCAACTCTTGATTCTTGACTTATATTCTTGTTCACCTAGCTCTTGAGTATAGGTTTGCCTTTCCTAGAGAATTAACTGAGCAATTGGGGCATGGCCTCAGGATAACATAGGCCAAGATAGGGGAGTAAAGAGAGGTCAGACAAAAGGGAGGAGTTTTCTATCCTTTCCCAGGGTTCACACTCAATTTGCTATCCATTACCATGTCTTTTCTACTTCCCTGTAAATAGGTATTATTCTCACTAGACAGTCTATTCCCCCTTCCTTCCATCAGGCCCTATTTCTTGTCTCCTTTGTTAGTATCTCAAATTTAGTTCTTCCATCCTTATCCCTATACCTATTCTCCCATGCAAACAGTGGTTTAATCCACGCACCACTAGGGGCTAGTACCACAGAGGCCTAATTGATGCCCCCTTATGTCATACTGCCTGCTCCTATGGGCAGGAAGTGATAGCACTGAAGGTACTCAAAACTATCTCACATTATCAGAGGACCTTGGTCTTTCTAAATCTCTAATCTCTCTTCACATCCCTCATCAGATGTTTTAGAATATCTGTGGGAAACCATCAAAGCAAGAGAGAACTCTTTAAGTTCCTTCTTTTAGCCAGAGTTTTGGGAAAAAGACAGGAAAAGCCACAGTGACCTAGTAGAATTGGAACCTTTCTGCCTTTTGGCTTGCAGACTGCCTTCTGTCTCAGAGCAGCTGAGAAATCCATGAAACTGAGATTCTGAAGGACCCAGCTCAGGTTCTTCCACTTAGGCCTCCATTCCCTTCCTTTTCCAGGGGCAGCCTTAGTTCCCATGGCCCTGAAACACACATACATTTCTCCTTCCTTTCCTAGAACCCATTTGCACCCCCCCAACCCCCCCTCCCCAGCACTCAGTGCATCCTTTGTGTAAGTGGAAGAACTAGGATGGCTCTCTAAGTCTCTTAAAAATTAAATTCTTTGACTGCGAAGCTTTCCTCATGAAGTAGGAGTAAAGATGTTTCATTGCCTTGGGGCTGGGAAACCATTTCCCCAGGCTTCTTCCCTTCCTCGCCCCCTTAGGAACAGTATTGGCCTTAGCTTCCAGGCCTATTAGCCTTTCCTATACTCCTACCAGCTCTTCTGCCCTCCTTTGAGCTCTGTTGGGCTTGGGGATCTTTCTTTATTTCCCAGCTCTCCTTTTTCTTTCTTTCTTTCTTTCTTTTTTTTTTTCTTTTTCTGATAATTTTTTTAGGGGAGGTGTCTTTTTTTTTTTTTTTTTTTTTTTTTTTTTTTTTTTTTTTTTTTTTTTTTTTTTTTTTTTTTTTTTTTTTTTTTTTTTTTTTTTTTTTTTTTTTTTTTTTTTTTTTTTTTTTTTTTTTTTTTTTTTTTTTTTTTTTTTTTTTTTTTTTTTTTTTTTTTTTTTTTTTTTTTT
>PVLC010029461.1:0-20203 GCA_004027655.1 Graphiurus murinus
CGCTTGGGACCTGACCTTCGACCTGTCCGGGTAACCGGGGATTCCCCCTTCCCTCTGGGGACATGCACTTGGACTTGTCCGGGTGACCTATTCCCTTTCCATTCTCCTTTCCCTTTTATTCCTTTCTCCCAGTTTTCCCTTAAATTTTAATAAATCCTGCCAGATGTTTTGACCGGTATGTGTTGAAATTCTTTTCTTCACGATACCAAGAACCTGGATTTTGGGGAACACGCCGTACCCCATAACACTCCTATAAAAAAGAACTGTGAGACCCCAGGGTTGCTCTCTCCCTCTTGAGATGGCCCCACAGTCTCCCTTGAACATGGATCCCCAATTTCCTAGACAAACCTCTGTCTATGTCTCTGACTGGTGTGTGCTGAAATTATTTTCTGCCACAGAAGCTAAGGACTCCACAGATCCTGAGTTCCTGAGGTGAGGAATCAACCTATCACCTCCAACAAAAAGAAGTGGACTGATGCAAGAAACAATTTGCAAGTAGGACAATGAGACTTGCTGCCATGAGAAGTTAAGAAGAGTTCAGAAATAATACTCATCTTAAGATTTGACTGGGGCTGGGGAGGTAGCTTAATGGTAGAATATGTGCACAAGGTCCTGGGTTTGATCCTCATCACCAAGATTTGGTGAATGTTGGAGCCATTCCCTGAAAGAGAGGAAATTGAAGGTGGAATAGGTTTTTAAGAGTTCTGTTGAGCCGGGCGTGGTGGCGCATGCTTGTAATCCCAGCATTCGGGAGGCTGAGACCGGAGGATCCCGGTTCACGGCCAGCCTCAGCTGCCTAGTGAGGCACTCCGCAACTTAGTGAGACTCGGTTTCAAAATAAAGAATAAAAAATAGGGCTGGGGGTATAGCTCGGAGGTAGAATGCCCCTGAGTTCAATCCCCAGTACAGCAAAAAAAAAAGAGTTCTGTTAGCCGAGTGTGGTGGTGCATGCCTGTAATCCCTGCACTTGGGAGTCTGGGACAGAAGGATCGCAGGTTCAAGGACAGCCTCAGCAAGTAGTGAGACTCATCAACCTAGCGAGACCCGTTTCCAAATAAGAAATAAAATCAGGCTGGAGGTGTAGCTCAAAGGAAGAATGTCTCTGGGTTCCATCCTCAGTGCCACCAAAAAAAAAAAAAAAAAAAAAAAAAAAAAAGAGTTCTGTTTTGACTGTTTTGTTTGAGTTGCTCATTATTATTGTTATTATTAGCAGTAGTAGTAGTAGTGGTAGTGATTGAACCCAGGGGTGTTCTACCTCTGAATTCCACCCTGAGCTCTATTTTATTTTGAAAAAATGTTTTGCTAAGTCTCCATGCCAGAACTCGAACCTGTGATCCTCCTGTCTCAGCCACCCAAGTACTGGGATTACAGGTGTGCACCACTATGCCTGATGAGTTGCCTGTTATTATTATTATTATTATTATTATTATTATTATTATTATTATTATACTAGGGATTGCATCCAGAGGCCTTCTACCAATGAGCTGCACCACCAGACCTATTTTTATTTTATTTTATTATTATTACTATTTGGCGGTACTGGGGATTGAACGCAGGGGCATTCTACCTCCGAGCTATACACCCAGCCCTATTTTTTTATTCTTTATTTTGAAACAGGGTCTCACGAAGTTGTGGAGTGCCTCACTAGGTAGCTGAGGCTGACCTCGAACCCGGATCCTCCGGTCTCAGCCTCCTGAATGCTGGGATTACAAGTGTGCGCCATCACACCCGGCTCCCAGCCCCACTTTTTATTCTTTATTGTGAAACAGGGTCTCACCAAGTTTCGGAGGGCCTCACTAAGTAGCTGAGGCTGGCCACGAACCAGGATCCTTCAGTCTCAGCCTCTCAAGCACTGGAGTTACAAGCGTGCGCCACCATGCCCAGTTTATTTTATTTTTTTGAAACAGGGTTTCACTAAATTGCTGAGGCTGGCCTTGAACCTGTGATTCTTCTGTCTCAGCCTCCCAAGTACTAGGATTACAGGAGTACACCACAATGCCAGGCACACAAATATATTGTTAAAGAAGAATTATTCCACAATTATACAAAATCTACATTTATTTCTCAAATTTATCTGGAATTCATATCTGTTGTCATGGGAAGAGTCAATGATCTTTTTCTCCCCAGCACCAGTAAATTAACAAATTATCTCTCCCCTCCCCCTTGCTGGCTCCTGCTGGTTCTTCTTGTATGTGCTAAATTCACAGCCATTTGTACTGTAAAAGCATAGCCTGAAGCATGGTACTTGAATGTAATAATGCAATTTAGAAGAAGGAAGGGGATGGTTGCCAGGCAGCAAGATGGATAACTGCAACAAAGAGGGAAAGAGAAAGAAAGCAGAAAAAAGCCTTTATGGGCTTGCAATCCTAGCACTTGGGAAGCTAAGACAAGAGGATTGTAGGTTTGAGGCTAACCTCAGCAATTTAGCGAGACCCTGTTTCTTTTTTTTTTTCCCCTTCGGTACTGGGGATTGAACTCAGGGGCATTCTACCTCTGAGCTACACCCCCAGCCCTATTTTTCATTCTTTATTTTGAAACAGTGTCTCACTAAGTTGTGGAATGCCTCACTAGGTAGCTGAGGCTGGCAGCGAACCTGGATCCTCCGGTCTCAGCCTCCCAAAGTACTGGGATCACAAGCATGCGCCACCTCGCCCAGCTCTGAGACCCTGTTTCAAAATAAAAATAAAATACGGCTGGGAGTGTGGGTCGGAGGTAGACTATTCCCTGGGTTAAATCTCCAGTACCAAAAAAAAAAAGGGGAGAGGGCTGAGGGTGTAGTTCAGAGATAGAACCAGCCTGGGTTCAATCCCCAGTACTGTTGTGGGATAACCCGGTCCCACTAGTGGCTCCTTGGCCTTCGTGATAAAAAGAATTTGAACACGTGCCAGTCAGGAACAAAAGGTAGGAATTTATTTAGGAAAAGAGGGAAAGGGAAAAAAAAAAAACAGGTGAGCGGACATCTTCTTGGCTAGATGCGAACACTCGGGCAAAAAAAGGGCGGTCTCTCCCAAAACTTTCTTTTATACGCTTTTAAGAGGGGTGGGCACAGAAGAAGTCTGGACCTCCTCCTTCAGGTATAGGTGGGCGATAGGTAGGCGGTCCAAATTAGGTAGGCAGTCCAAATTGAGCCCTCCTCTTCCTCAGGTTTCAAGATGGATCTGACCTTGGCTGTAAGTTTCCGGTGTCCTTTTGGCCCTGGCTCCTAAGTGGGGGGCAGGGCCTAAGGAACTTCCAAAGGTGGAGTAAAGGCTGCAGCGCTTCAGTTCCAGGTGTTTATATTAAAGTGATATTTTTACTTTTCCTTCCCATTTGTCTCCTTCCTGCCTACTTATTTCTTCTATCCTACATCAGTACCACAAAACAAGTGTTCCTTTTTTTTTTTGCAGTACTAGAAATTGAACCCAGGGACATTCTACCTACACCTCCAGACTGATTTTATTTTTTATTTGGAAACAGGGTCTCATTAGGTTGCTGAGAGCCTCACTAAATTACCAGGTCTGTCCTCGAACCTGTGATCCTCCTGTCTCAGTCTCCCAAGTACTAGGATTACAAGCATGTGCCACCACACCAGCCTAAAACAAGTGTTCCTTAAAGACTCCATTCTTGTGTGCAGCACACAATCCTCTAGCTGCTATGACATTTGGCTTATTATATCTGTAGACCTTGGTTTCCTCATGCATCATGTGCATATTATAATAACACATCAGCCGGGGGAGGCTGAAACAGGAGGATCTCAGGTTGGAGACCAGCCTCATCAATTTAGGGAGAAACTGTTTCAAAATAAGAAGGGAGGGAGACCTGGAAGGTGAAACAGAAGAAGCAAGGAGGAAGAGTGAGATGGAGGAAGGGCAGATGAAGAAAAACTTCAGTGAGAGTAGGAAGAATAGGAGAGGAGAGAAAAGGAGGGAGGAAGAGGTTCAATCCCCAGCATCAAACAGACAAATAAAAACCAACCCACATTCCACATCCTATGCCGCTGCTGCTGCCACCAAGCTAACCCAAGGAAGGAACACAGGCTTTGCAGTGTCTCATTCTGGGCTCCACCACTAAATACGTATATGACCCTAAGCAAATTTCCTAACTTTTCACCCTGTTTTCTTATGTGAAATGTGTGTCAATTAATAACAACTAAATTAGTAGTCAATTAGATATTATGCCAGCTCTCCATCACTATATAAAAAATACCTGAGAAAAACAACTTAAAAAAGAAAGGTTTGTTTTGGTTTACAGTCTCAGAGGTTTCAGTCCACGGTCACTTGTCCCTGTTGCTTTTGGGCATGGTGACCAGGAAACAGAAAAAGAGAAAGGGGCTGTGGTCCCAATATCCCCTTTCAGGGCATACCTCTATGACTTAACTTTTTTTTTTTTTTGTACTGGAGATTCAAACTAGGAGCATTCTACTTCTGACCTACAGCCCTACCCCCCCCCCATTTTTAGACAGCATCTCACTAAGTTGCTGAAGCTGGCTTCAAACTTGTGATCCTCCTATCTCAGCCTCCCAAGTACTGGGATTACAGGCATATGCCACTAAGCCTGGCTGGTAATTCCTATTTTAAGGGAGCTGCTTTGAGGATTAAAGAGCTAATGCATTTAAAGGGCTTAGCCCATGGTGCCTGGCACATAATAGGCTTTCAGTAAATCACAGCTGTAGTGGTTTTAGTTTTTATCGTGATGGTGTTATGATCTGGAAAATAAAGAAGATTCAGTGAAGGAGATGGAGAAGGAGGCACCAACAGAACAGGGGAGGGGGATGCTTGGAGACTGGTGTCATGGAAACAAAGAAAATAGTATCAAGAAGGAGGGAGATAATGCAAAATGAGGTCACTCAAGGGCTAGTGTCTCCTGACAAGATGAAAGAGTAATTTTCATCTCTTAGTGACTAATGAGAATGAAGGGAAAGTGGTAATTTTAAGTGGAGGATATTAGACACAAAATTCTCTAGAAGTCTTCTCTCACTTAACCCTGTTAGCCCAGGCTTCTGTGTCCTCCAATTAGAAAAGGTACATATTTCTTTTTTTATTTTTATTTATTTATTTATTTATTTTGGCGGTACTGGGGATGGAGCCTGGGGGCATTCTACCTCTGAGCTACAGCCCCAGCCCTATTTTTTATTCTTTATTTTGAAACAGGGTCTCACTAAGTTGCAGAGAGCCTCACTAAGCAGCTGAGGCTGGCCGCGAACCTGGATCCTCCAGTCTCAGCCTCCCAAATGCTGGGATTATAAGCATGGGCCACCACTCCCGGCTCATATTTCTTTTTTAAAAAATTAATTTTTTTTATTAATTGATGCACTGTAATCATACATCTTTGTTAGGTACAAGTTGATAAAGGCATACATGCACACATTTCTCATTTAACCCTTCCCCAATTCCCACCCCACTCCCTCACCCTCCCTCCTTCTCAAGTTCAGTTTAGTGATTGACTTTGATATGTTCATGAAAGTACATCATGTGCATTAGGGTGTTTCCCTCTCCCCCATCACCTTCAGTTAAGTCACCTTCTTTGCTTATCTAGGGTTTCTCCTTAGAAAAGGTACATATTTCTTGAATAAAGGAAAAGCCAGGGTCACACCAAGTGACACAGAAAGCATCAGCTTTGCTGCCAGGCGTGATAGCACAGGCCTGTAATCCCAGTACTTGGGAGGCTGAGATGGGAGTATCGCAGGTTCGAGGACAGCCTCAGAAACAATGAGACCCTATTTCAAAATAAAAAAATGAAGTAGGGCTGGAGATGTAGCTCAGTGGTAGAGTGCCCCTGGGTCCAATCCCCAGTACCACACACAAAAAATTAATTAAAAATAAAGTGCTGGAGGAATAGCTCAGTGACAAAGGGCCTCTGAGTTCAAACCCCAGCACTACACATAAAAAGTATTAGTTTTGCATCATTTTCAGTAAAATAAAAATTGAAACAGTTTTAAGTTTACACAACAGAAGAAGATGAGGAGAGAAAAGGAGGATGGAGTTGGGGTCAATGATGCACACCTGTAATCTCAGTATTTAGGAGGCTGAGACAGGAGAGTCAGAAGTTTGAGCCAGCCTCAGAAGCTTAGTGAGACCCTATCTCAAAATAAAAATTAAGAGCCGGGCATGGTGGCGCACGCTTGTAATCCCAGCATTTGGGAGGCTGAGACCAGAGGATCGGGGTTCGAGGCCAGCCTCAGCTACCTAGTGAGGCACTCCACAACTTAGTGAGACCCTGTTTCAAAATAAAGAATAAAAAATAGGGCTGGGGCTGTAGCTCGGAGGTAGAATGCCCCCAGGTTCCATCCCCAGTACTGCTAAAAGTAAATAAATAAGTAAATAAATAATTTAAAAAAAAAAGAAAAATTAAAAGGGCTGGGGATGTAGCTCAGTAGTAGAACAGCTAGCACTGGGTACTGAACCCAGGAGTATTCTGCCTCTGAGCCACACTCCCAGCTCTATTTTAAATTTCATTTATTTATTGGTACTGGGGATTGAACCCAGGGGCATTCCACCTTTGAGCTACACCCCCAGTCCTTTTTTATTTTGTAACAGGGTCTTGCTAAATTCCTAAGGGTCTTGCTAAGTTGCTGAGGCTGGCCTTGAACCTGCAATCCTTCTGTGTTAACCGCCCAAGAACTGGGATTATAGGCATGTGCCACCACGCCCAGCTTACATTGGTTTCTTGTAGCACCTGGCTTATACTCTTGTACTCCTCTCCTCCCACAGAGCATGAGCCTGTACCCTCTTTGTCCCTACTGAGTGAGCCATAATCTACTAATATAGAGTCCTAATACCTACTTGGCCCCCACCACCTTGCCCCGGGATCGGAGCAATCTAGATGTGAGTGCTCCACCCTAGTCCTCATGTCCTCTCCCCCTCCTCCTCTCCCCTACCCAGACAACTGTATGCCTCCCCTCCCCAATATGCCATTGCCTGGTGCTGTATACCCCTTTCAGCCCAGTAGAGCACAGTTGCCTTCCAGACAGACTACCTTAGGTCCTCAGTCAGCATTCACTCCTCTCCATTCTCTGCCTTAAATGAAATCACCACAGCTGGGCACGGTGGCACACCCCTGTAATCTCAGTACTTGGGAAGCTGAGACTGGAGGATCGCAGGTCCGAGGACAGCCTCAGCAATTTAGTGGGGCCCTCAGCAACTTAGCAAGACTCTGTTTCCAAAAAAAAAAAAAAAAAAAAAAAAAAAAAAAAAAAAAAAAAAAAAAAAAAAAAAAAAAAAAAAAAAAAAAAAAAAAAAAAAAAAAAAAAAAAAAAAAAGCCCAGCTTGGTGGTACATGCTTTTAATTCCAGTACTTGGGAGACTGAGATAGGAGGATTGCAGATTTGAGACCAGCCTCAGCAACTTAGAGAGACCCTGTTTCAATATTAAAAAAAGAGAGAGAGAGAGAGAGAGCTGGGGGTACAGCCCAGAAGTAGAAACCCTTGGGTTCAATCCTCAGTACCCCCAGAAAACATAAAGGAGGGCTGGGAATGTAGCTCAGAGGCAGAAAGCCCCTGGATCTAATCCCTAGTACCAAAACAAAACAAAAACCCAGACCCCTCCTTCTCCTTTTTTTTTTTTTTTCTTTTCAGTACTGGGGATTGAACCGAGGGGCATTCTACCTCCGAGCTACACCCCCAGTCCTATTTTTTTATTCTCTTTATTTTTGAAACAGGGTCTCACTAAGTTGTGGAGAGCCTCACTAAGTAGCTGAGGCTGGCCACAGCCTCCCAAGTACTGGGATTATAAGCGTGCGCCACCACACCCGGCTCCCTCCCTCTTTCTTGTCCTGTTCAGAATAGGAATTGGTGTGCCTCCCAGAAATATGGAACCCTCAGGGACAGAGGTCAGATGTCATCTTTCATCAGTCTCCGATCTCAGGCAGAAGCAGGTACCCTTTCACAATATGAACAGGAACAGAGTCTCTGGAACATCCATTTTCTAGCCCCTCCACCTCGCCCATGGTCAGATGTTAGGATAAATTAGAGAACATTGAGACCTTATTAACTGGTGGGTGTAGTGGTTGGCTCTATCACCTAAGGGAAAGGTCAGTTTTAATATGAGGCTCTTGAGTAAATTAGTCCATTTCTGTTCCCTTTATCTGTAAATTGAAATTAATAAAAATCCCATCTCACCATATGACACCCCCACATAGAGCTTCCATAATTCACTTTATTTGTCATTTATCTTTCAAAAGGTAACATCACACAGAGACATTAAATTAGATGATTATATATAATATAGATTCATTAACATAGAAGTCCACAAGATATATTTTTGGTGAAAAAATACACAGTATAGAACAGCACTTATATCTGACCACTCTTATCTATACATATATTTATGTGGGCACACAGGCACAGAGAAATATCTAGCAGGAAATTCACCAAAGGGCTGACAATGGTAATTTGACTTTAGTTTTTGTATTTTTCTTTATTTCTGAAGGGTTTAAGATACTCCATTCATAGACAGAATAAAGTCATCAAGAAAGACACACAGAGAGAACAGACCCTTAAGCAGGCAGAGGAGGGAGCAAGGACAGAGGCCAGCCATCCTTTTCCATTGTGCTGATGTGCAAGACCTCTTTTCCTTCCCCAAAGAAAACTGCTTTGTGGATTAACTCATGCAGTTAGAAGCCCACCCCCTTCCCTTGATTGCCCCAGCATTAGACTCTGAATACAGTTAAGGTTTCGTTTGGGGCTGGGTCTAGCACCTTACTGTGCCTTAGAATGGTCATAGTGCTCTCCGGGAACCTCTTTCAACCTCTCTGTATGTGTCAGTTCCTGCAGAGTGATGATCAGATTCTCAAAAACCTGGGCCTTGTTGCTCTCATCCTCACAGTCTTCTTTCAAGTGGCCCTCCTTGCCGCAATGGGAACAGCGGATTGTGTGTTTTCGCTTCCTGCTTCTACGGGTCTCACTAGGACCATCATTCGTATACCCAGAACCACTGCTAGTAGAAGGAGTCTGGACCTCATAAATGTTGGGAGAATCAATGATCAGCACTTGGTCCTGAGATCTGCCTCTGAGGGGAGGGGTCTCGCAGGATGGGAGCGGAGGGTCTCCAGACTCCACTAGGATCACATCCTCATCTGAGTCATCCAGGGTATCATCTATCTCTATCACGTTGCAATTGCAATCGGCACTGCTGATCTCTATTGGCTGGGGGCCCTGAAATGCCACGGGGCTGGCTGCTCTCTCCATTATTGGCTCAGATCTTTTGGGCCGCTTCCATCTAATAAAAGTGTCATCCCAATCCTCCTCCTCCCTTATCATCCTGATTAACTCCAGGAAACTGGGAAGCCCCTCGGGCTCATTTGCATACATCCTGAGAAGATGCTTAAGCCTGAAACGCATGTCCTTACTCAGCTCAGCCCCTACCAGGAGCTGGTGCAGGCGGGTCTGGTTGGCATCTTTCTCTGCCAGGATGCCTGCCTGAATAGCGTTCTGGAGCTGCACTTCTAAGCGGATCACATAAAGGGAGACTTTCTCCCCCTGAGCCTGCAGGGTGTTGAAAAATTTCCCATGGGCGGTCACACTGCTCTCAGACTCCCCAAACACCAGTTTCATTGCCCGCAAAAAATCTGCCACATTTAGATTGGGGTTGGCCGCCTGAAGCAAACGCATGACCTCTCGGGCAGGGCCCCTAAGGGTGTGCATCAAGCGCTTGAGCTTTTGTTCTTCAGACATATTCCAGTCTGGCAGGACAACATTGACCTGGGTCAGCCAATTTTCAAAGGTTTCCTCCCCCTGGGCTGGCACTACCCTTCCCGAGAACAACTTCATGTTTCTTTCTGCCATGTTGAGCATTAAAGGACCGAGAGTCTGCCCCAGAGATCTCAACATCGAGTGAGCCCAGGGTGGCAAGGCTGCATTCTGTCGCATGCTGTTACCCACGCGTGCAATGATGCTAGCCATGCCTGGCGACGATGGGATATTGCAGTAGGAACTGTAGGAGGGGGGAAAAAGGTCAATAATACTGCGAGGACCCGGTGCATTGTTGCATTCTCTACCCTCTCGAATTTCCTGCAGTGTGTTTCCCCATTTCCCTATAAATACCCCTGCAGGGGACTGGCAATTTCAACCTCCAGGAGCACAAATGTGTCTCTGTTTTTCCCCCAGCCTCATCCATTTCCTCCCACCTGTCCTCCAGGAGGGGCAGCAACTGTTGCTTACAATTCTAGGTGAAAATCGTTGGCGTTATCGAAATATAGGGGAAGCCTCACAGATTTATGGTAATAAGATCTCCATTAACCTCATGGGTTTAGGTTACAACCACACCCCCTTCTCTAAGTTTCCCGTTATTTCTCAGATTCTTACAGGAGCTCGGAAACTAGCGCTGGGCTTTCTTTCAGGTCCGGCCTCTGCAACAGGTGCCCTCCGTCAAGGGAGCTCGCCTCGGTTGGTGGGGTCGATCTCTGTGCGCAGGGAATCGCAGATCCGCAGATCCGGGTGCTCAGGAGTCTAGACTGCGCCATCGCGGAGGGAGGGGAAGGGAAGGGTCAGAAACGTCAGAAGCAGCCTCACCCTTCATTCTGCTACCCCCCCCACCCCGCCATCTCCACTGACGCCAAGCGGAAAATTCCCTCTCCCAGCTTCTGAATAGAAGCCAGAGCGCCCCCCCCCCCATTACCTTTCGCCTGGGAAACCATAGGCCTACCAGCTCTGCAATCAGCCCCACAGATTTCAACTTCGGAATCGGCTTTGAAGGGCTGCTACGGAGAAAGGGAGTAGGAGTCGGATACCCTCCCACCTCCGTATTTCTTCTCAGGGAAGAGATGAGATGCAAAGGGGGTTCAAAGCAGACAGCTCGCAAATCCTCTCGCATGCCCCCTGCCACCTCCCTGAAAATACCCCTTCCCCAGTCCAGGCAAATCCTACCCCGTCAGCAGCATCCAGGTGAACCCCACCTTTCTCAGCGCAGCCAGGCCACGGGAGTGCTCCTTCCCCTGCCTCGCAGTTACGGATCCTCCAAGTGGGAGCCTCCCAGAACCCGTGGGGCTTCGCCCTCCCCTCTGCGTCACGCCATAGCGCCCCTTTTCTTTACCTCGGCTCCGAAGGTGGGTAGCGGAGGCTCCGTCGTCACTGATGGCTCTTTTCGCCTTTCTGTCTCCGCGACCCTGCAGGGGGGGGGAAAAAAAGGATGGCGCCTTCTCGGCTGCTAAACAACCCGGGGCTGCCCGAGCTAGCGGGCTGCTCCGCAAAGCTGCCCAGAGAGGGGTAGCCGAATGGAGGCAGAGCGGTTTCCAAGGCAGCCGCGGCAGCCCCCGCCCACCAGTTGGCCTGCCCAGCAGCCGCTGCTGCTTTTAGCCTCTGCCCATTGAGACAAAAGAGTGTGACGAGCGGGGTGGCGCGGCCAATCAGCGGGGCGCGGGGGCGGCCTCCGCGCGCGGTCGCGGGCCCCGATGCTAATGCCAGCGCGAGGGGGGAGCGGGCTGGCGGGGGCTGCGGCAGTCGGGCGCGGGAGCCAGCGCGGCGTCAAGTGCAGCTCGGACGCGCGGACCGGGCCCATTTACATTGCACTCGTGAGTTTGCTGCTTCCCCTCGCTTCTCTTCTTCCTATCCCCTTCCCCCTCGGCTCTTCTCCGCTCCTTGAGACCGGATGCTTTAAGCACGAGGTGGGACAGAAAGCAAGTGAACAATGAGAGTTCCTCACCTTTGTATAGGGGGAAGGGGGGAAAGCAATGACTTTTCCGCTTTCCGTGTCCTAGTGCGCTTCACGGACATCTCATTTATTCTTCTCAGCGGCCCCGTGAAGGAGGTAGCACTGTGCCCATTTAGCAGAGGAGGGACAGAAGCACCCAGGAAATACGGGTAGGAAGTGCCGAGCTCAGGGCTCACATTTAAATCATGTCTGACTTCCCGGGCCGCCCCTGGTAAGCACTCCTCTCCCCGGTCAGGTTAAGGGTTAGTGGACCAGAGCCAAAGCGGGGATGAGAGGACCAATTTGAAGCTATACAGAATTAGTGAACAAGGACGGTTATCTCCATTTTACAGATGAGGAAATTGAGCCACTAGGAGCTTAGGCGTCTTGCCCTGAATCATGCAGCAAATAAGCAAGAGCATCAGATTTTGCCCTCCAGTCTTTTGTTCCATTGATGCTAGCTCTTTCCCTACTGCGCTGTTTGGAGAGCAGTCTGGATGTGATGGTAGTGCTCAGGGAGGGCATGAGGAGGGAATGGGGGCGAGAGGAGGGAAAGGCAATCTTTATGCTACCCATTGTACAGAAGAGGAAACGGAGGAGCTTTTCTTTCCCTTTGTTATGCTACAAACTACCTAGTTATAAAAGTATCATCAAGCTGGGTGTGGTAGCACACACCTGTAATTCCAGTATTTGGGAGACTGAGACAGGAGGATCATAGGTTCGTGGCCAGCTTCAGCAACTCAGTGAGGCTCACATCAACTTAGCAAGGCCCTGTTTCCAAATAAAAAATAAGCCAGGCCTGGTGGCGCTGCTTGTAATCCCAGTATTTGGGAGGCTGAGACCGGAGGATCCGGGTTCCTGGCCAACCTTGGCTACTTAGTGGGGTCCTTCACAACTTAGTGAGGCCCTGTTTCAAAGTAAAGAATAAAAAATAGGACTGGGGGTGTAGCTCGGAGGTAGAATGTCCCTGGGTTCAATCCCCAGTACCGCAAAAAAATTAAATAAATAAATATAAAGAGTTTCATTAAAAAATAAAATAAAATAGGGCTGTGGGTGTGGCTCAGAGGTAGAATGCCCCTGGGTTCAATTTCCAGCACCCCCCCCCCACAGTAGCATCATTTTTCTTTCTTTTTTGTCTACTTCCAAGTTATACCCCTAACCCTTAAAAAAAAATTTTTTTTTTTTGTTTTGAAACAAGGTCTCACTAGGTTGCGGAGAGTCTTGCTAAATTGCTGAGGCTGGCCTCAAACCTGCAATCCTCCTGTCTCAGCCTCCCAAGTACTAGGATTACAGGCTTGTGCCACTATGGCTGGCTTAAGTAACATAATTTCTATAGTCCATAGATTCCCAAACTTATTGGCTTGCCATTCCTCTTCAGAAAAATGATTACTTGGTGCCCTGTTGGGCACTTGGGGGTTGGGGGGCTGTCCCTTCACCCTAGGGGGTAGTATCCCTGACTTTGGGAATCTGTGTATTGCCCATTATGATCCCAAGGGAAACAAGGCTCAGATAGGTGAAATAACTTGCCTAAAATTACAAGGTAAATCCAGGCAGGGTGGTGCTCACCCATAATCCCAGTACTTGGTAGGCTGAGACAGGAGGACTGCAGGTTCAGGGACATCCTCAACAACATAGTGAAACTTTCAGCAACCTAGCAAGACCCTGTTTCAAAACAAAAAATAAAAATGGACTGGGGGTATATCTTGGAGGTAGAATGCCCTCTGGGTTCAATCCCCAGCCGCCCCCCCCCAATTAAATTACAAGGTGAAGTCAAACTTTGGAAGGAATCTCTGAATCCAGAACTCATGCTATTAACCAAAGTATAGGTCCCAGGCCTGTTGCCTCAGAATCATTCTGGAGAATTCAGATTCCTAGTCTACTGCAGCAGTGCTGCCTGTAATCCTGGTACTTGGGAGTCTGAGGCAGGAGGATCGCAGGTTTGAGGCCAGCATGTGGTAACTTAGTGAGATTCTGTTTCAGAAATAAGAAAAACAAAATAGGGCTGTCCTGTGTTCAATCCCCAGTGCCACAAAGATGCAGATTCCCAAGCCCTACCTCTGGGGATTTTGATTTACCAGAACTAGGAATGAGGAGTGTGATTTGTGCTGTAGTTGATTCTGAGATGTACAGTGGTTTGTGAACCATTGTTCTAAACACAATGTCACACTGAAGATTGTAAGTAACTGGACCTCTCACTAATGTATCTGTCCACAGCATATCTATCATGAAATATTACTTCAGAGCAGAGGTTCCTGTCCAGGGTCTTCCCGAAATTGTATGCGAAAAATTTGAACTCTGCATTTTTCTGAGTCCATAACTGTAGATTTTCAAATGGGTCTTTGGCTCCCAAACAGTTAAGACTCACTCTGCTACAATCTTGCCTCATAACATCTTCTTCTTCCAACTCCTCCTTGAAGAAGAAGTGTAAGAAATGAAACACCATTCGACCTAACCCCCACACCGCAGCTCCCTGCAGCTGATAGAGCTCTTTCATTTCCTGGCTCAAGGATAGGTTGCTAGGTTGCCCTTCTGTGAGCTCTTCAGGGGACTTCTCCTTTGCTGGATTTGGCATCACTGGCCCCAGAGAAGGAGGAACTCCATGGAAACGGCATGTAGGGCTGTCCAGAGCGAATGGGCCATGAAGCCAGTGGCTAGAAAAATCTGCTCCATTTTTTCTCACTTCAGGTTCTTAGAGAGCAGGTATTCCCTCAAGGCGGCCCCTGTGGGGCTTGATCTTGAATCCCGATGCTTGGAAGCAAGGGAACAGTCTGATGCCCTTCAACTGCTGTTGGCTTCGTCTTCAGCCTGCCAAGGTACTTCACTTGCTCCTTTCTGCCCTCTGATTTACAACCCCATTACCTAGAATTCCTTGGGAATCCAAACTTGAAGAAGAACCTTCCATCCTAGGGCTGTAGACTTCCCCTTGGGGATGGAATAGTGGGGTAGTAGTACTGAAAGGTGGAGAGTTATGGAGGCATGGAGGATGCAGGTTGCATCAGGGCATGACGTTGTATACCTGTAGTCCCAGTACGTGGGAGGCTGAGACAGGAGGATCGTAGGTTCTAGGCTAGACTCAGCAACTCAGTGAGACCCTGTTTCAAAATAAAACATAGAATTGGGCTGGGGGTGTAGCTCAGGGGTAGAATGCCTTTGGGTAAAATCCCCAGTGCCACAATAAAATAAGAGAATGCAGGTTGCTCTCTTCTCATATTTGGGGTGAGGCTGGCAGTAACTCTTGGGTATCCTTCAGCCACTTGCTTCTGCTCCCTAATACCGTGACATCTGACCCTGGCCTCTGAGCAGACTCTCATTCTGTGTTTATATTGCCCTCATCTCCAAATTAGGTATCTGCAGTTGGGGTTGGTGGGGTGGGATCAAATAGGACCCAGAATAGATCTCAGCATTCGGACAACAACAACAACAACAAATGAAAAGACCTAGTGAGGCACTCCGCAACTTAGTAAGACCCTGTTTCAAAATAAAGAATAAAAAATAGGACTGGGGGTGTAACTTGGAGGTGAATGCCCCTGGGTTCAATCCCCAGTACCGCAAAAAAAAAAAAAAAAAAAAGAAAAGAAAAAGAAAGGAGCTAAGCACAGTAGTACACAGCTATAATCCCAGCTACTTGGGAGGTTGAGGCAGGAGGATCACAAGTTTGAGGTGAGTCTGAGCAATTTAGTGAGACCCTGTCTAAAAAAATAAAAAGAGAAACTGGGCATGGTGGCATAGGCACGCTTGTAATCCCAGTACTTAGGAGGCTGAGACTGGAGGATCCTGGTTCGAGGCCAGCCTCAGCTACTTAGTGAGGCTCTCAGCAACTTAGTGAGACCCTGTTTCAAAATAAAAAATAAAAAAAATAGGACTGGGGAGCCAGGTGTGGTGGTGCACGCTTGTAATCCCAGCATTTGGCAGGCTGAGACCGGAGGATTCGGGTTCACGGCCAGCCTCAGCTACCTAGTGAGGCACTCCACAACTTAGTGAGACCCGGTTTCAAAATAAAGAATAAAAAATAGGGCTGGGGGTGTAGCTCGGAGGTAGAACGCCCCTGAGTTCAATCCCTAGTACCGCAAAAAAAAAAAAAAAAAAAAAAAAAAATAGGACTGGGGGTGTAGCTCAGAGGTAGAATGCCCCTGGATTCAATCTCCAGTACCACACAATAATAATAATAATAACAACAACAACGACAAAATAAAAAAAGAAAAGAAAAAGAGGAAATGGATTGTGTAAAGGTACAGGGTTGGACCTTTGAAATAAAGTAAGGGTCTCTGAGCAGGGTTGGGGAGAACAATTGCTAATTTGCAAGTTGGCTCCAATTGGATACAGAACATGTCTCATTTCTGCTCTCAAGTGTGGGAGTGTGTTCCAAATGATGGTTTTAATGAGACCACATTTTTTCCAGTTTCAATAAATAAACCTTAAGGGCTTGATGGTTCAGAGATCAAGCTTTCAGATGAAACAATAATAGCTACTTTGGGCTGCCTGCCTCCCCTGTACCAGGAACTTTCTATCTGTTATCTCATTTAAGCTTCTCAGCAACCCTGTTGAGACAGGCATTGTTATTCCATTTTGCAGAGAGGGAAATTGAGTTTCAGGAAAATTGAGTTAAAAGGCCACACAACTTTAAGTGGAGCCTCTGAGACTCTAGCCCAAGGCTCTCAAGCTCCAAAGCTCATGAAAATTCTTCTTTACTATCTTCCAAACAAACAATTTAAAATGCATTCTGCAGCTGGGTAAGGTGGCTCATGCCTGTAATCTCAGTACTTGGGAGGTTGAGACAGGAGGATCATAGGTTTGAGGACAGCCTCAGCAATATAGTGACACTCTCAGTAACTTAGTGAGACCTTGTTTCAAAATAAAAAATACAAAGGGCTATGGGTATAGCTTGGAGGTAGAATGCCCTGGGTTCAATTCCCAGTACCACAATAAAACCCAGGGTTGTTCTACCACTTAGCTACACTCCCAGCCCTATTTTATTTTTTTGTGGTACTGGGGATTGAACCCAGGGGCATTCTACCTCTGAGCTATACCCCCAGCCCTATTTTTTATTATTTATTTTGGAAACAGGGTCTAAGTTGCAGAGAGCCTCACGAAGTCGCTGAGGCTGGCTGCGAACCCGGATTCTCCGGTCTCAGCCTCCCAAGTACTGGGATTACAAGCGTGCGCCACCACGCCTGGCTCCCAGCCCTATTTTATTTTGAAACAGGGTCTTGCTAAATTACTGTGCACTGGCCTTGAACCTGTGGTTCTCCTGCCTCAGTCTCCTAAGTACTGGGATTATAGGTGTGCGCCACCTTGCTCAGATCATTTTTTTAAAAAATGAAACCACTAATATAATTTATGGAGCGACCGATATCCTGAGTACTTTATACGATTCTTCTCATACAACCTTCATGGCAGTCATTTCACAGTGACACTGAGGCTCAGGGAGGTGAAACGATTAGGCCAGGATCATGGAGCTAGGCAGTGGCAGAGCAAAACTCAAACCCAGGGCCGTCTGACTGTGAAGCCTCTGTTGCCTACAACATACTGCAGCAGGGACGACAAATCTGGCCGTCGTTCTGCAAGGGCTCCTCTTTGTCAGCCACATCTCCAGCTTCTTTCACTGCCACCAGCCCCATGCACCACTCACACACTTAGGTCTCTGTGTCTCAGGCCTCTTCCTCAACCTAGGCACATGCCCTCACCCTCTCACCTAACAAGAGCCTTCTCATTGTTTACAGATTCAATCAGATGCCCTCCCTCAGCGAAGATTTTGTGTGTGTGTGTGTGTGTGTGTGTGTGTGTGTGTGTGTGCGCGCGCTTGTAATCCCAGCATTCGAGAGGCTGAGACCGGAGGATCCGGGTTCGCGGCCAGCCTCAGCTACCTAGTGAGGCCCTCCTCAACTTAGTGAGATTCAGTTTCAAAATAAAGAATAAAAAATAGGGCTGGGAGCCGGGCATGGTGGCGCATGCTTGTAATCCCATTTGGGAGGCTGAGACCGGAGGATCCGGGTTCGCCCCCAGCCTCAGCTACCTAGTGAGGCACTCCGCAACTTAGTGAGACCCGGTTTCAAAATAAAGAATAAAAAATAGGGCTGGGGGTGTAGCTCGGAGGTAGAATGCCCCTGAGTTCAATCCCCAGTACCACAAAAAAAAAAAAAAAAAAAAAAAAAAGTCTTGCTGTGTTGCTTGAGGTCTCAATAAGTTATTGAGACTGGCTTCAAACTTGCAATCCTCCTGTCTCAGCCTCCCAAGTACTGGGATTACAGGCAGGCACCACTATGCCCGGCTAGTATAGTTTCATAGTTCATCTGTTCATCTATTAATGGGCACCTAGTCTGGTTTCACATCTCAATCATTGTGAATAGTGCTGCAATAAACACGAGCATGCAGGTATGTCTTTTGTATGCTGACTTCATTTCCCTTGGATATATATCCAGGAGTGGGATAGCTGGACCATATGATAGTGCCATTTTTAGATTTTTGAGGAAACTCCATACTTTTAATCCATAGTGGCTGTACTAATTTACATTGCACCAAAAGCATCCTTTTTTCTTTCTTTCTTTTTTTGGTACTAGGGATGGAACCTAGGGGCATTTTACTTCTCTGCTGCACCCCCAGCTCTATTTTATTTTTTGTTTTGAAATAGAGTCTCACTAAGTTGCTGAGGCTGGCCTCGAACCTGTGATCCTTCTGTCTCAGCCTCCCAAGTATTGGGATTACAGGCGCGAGCCATCATGCCCAGGCAACAGCATCCTTTTCTCCACATTCTCACTCGCATTGAGTATTCTCAGGCCCAGATGGGATACATTGCTCTTATCTTTCTGTTTTGATCTTGATTAGTGCATCATTTATTTTGTCACCTAGTAGAGCTTAGCTCAATGTTGAGCTGTCATGCCCACTAAATTCCCAAGGCCTGAGGGCCTACATGTACCAATACCTGTTCATGTCTAGCTCCACAGTGATTAATCCACAACGATTTAGTAGATGGTCAATACATATTTGTGAGCTGAGGATGTCCTGAATGAATGGACAAATGTGGGGCTGGATCTTGGGATAGTCACATAGGATTCTCATCTGCACTAGACTGGCCGGGGAGGCTGGAATCCCCTGGGTTCATTTGACTAGGTGGTAAACACAGGAGGCAAATCATAGAGTTCAGGTGATAGATGCTTAAGACCAGCTCCAGGTCCATTTTCCACTTTGGAAATCATGTTAAAGGGTGAGGCTCTCCCAGACTGTTTAGGTTGCATCTTTGTATTCACAGGAGAAAGGTCCGTGCCTACCTCACATTGGAATAGAGGATGTGTTCCAGCATGCCACTTCACCTGGTCCTGGTGGGCCTGAGAGTGTCTTGCAGGAGCAAGAGACAGATGGTAGAGCTGAGAAGTATCTTTTTTGCAGATACTTTTTATTGAGGCCAGCAAGTCATGGATTCTCAACCATTTTGTGTCATTTTATGTTATTAATCTTTCTAGTAATCTTTTGTGGTAAGTTTTATTGTCTCCATTTTGTAGCTGAAGAACCTGAGACTGAATGAAGCTAGTGTCATACCCAAGGTCACACAGTTAAGTAAGAGTTGAAAAGAAGATTCAGTCCAAGAACTGTCTGTCCTTGCCGGGCGTGGTGGCGCATGCTTGTAATCTCAGCATTCAGGAGGCTGAGACCGGAGGATCCGAGTTTGCAGTCAGCCTCAGCTACCTAGTGAGGCACTCTGCAACTTAGTGAGACTCGGTTTCAAAATGAAGAATAAAAAATAGTGCTGGGGGTGTAGCTCGGAGGTAGAACACCCCTGAGTTCAATCCCTAGTATGGCAAAAAAAAAAAAAAAAAAAAAAAGAAGAAGAAGAAGAAGAACTGTTTGTCCTCAAAGCATCTTATTTTTGTGGTACTGGGTATCGAACCCAGGCATACTCTATCACAGAGTTACATCTCCAGCCCTATTTATTTATTTATTTATTTTTGGTACTGGGGACTAACTCAGAGGCATTCTACCTCTGAGCTATACCGCAGCCCTTTCATTTTTTTTTTAACTTGAAACAGAGTCTTACTAAGTTGCCAAGGGTCTTGCCTAAGTTGCTGAGACCAGTCTTGAACCTGCAATCCTCCTGTCTCAGCCTCCCAAGTACTAGGATTACACATGCCTGGCTTATTTTTTTTTTTAAATTTGAAATTAGTCTTGCTAAGCTACCCAGGCTGGCCTTGAACTTGGGATCTTTCTGTTTCAATCTCCTGAGTACTGTTAACAAAGAAATATACAGAAGAAAAGTGAACTTAATTTCCCCTATAGCCGGGTGTGGTGGCGCACGCTTCGGGAGGCTGAGACTGGAGGATCCAGGTTCACCGCCAGCCTCAGCTACTTAGTGAGGCACTCCGCAATTTAGTGAGACTCGGTTTCAAAATAAAGAATAAAAAATAGGGCTGGGGGTATAGCTCGGAGGTAGAATGCCCTTGAGTTCAATCCCCAGTACCGCAAAAAAAAAAAAAAAAAAAAAAAAAAAAAAATTCCCCTATAAAACAGAAAGAATTAGATTTATAAAATGATGAATTAAGCCGGGCGTGGTGGCACACGCTTGTAATCCCAGCATTCGGGAGGCTGAGACCGGAGGATCTGGGTTCACG
>PVLC010029462.1:0-13982 GCA_004027655.1 Graphiurus murinus
TGGGCAAAACAGTTGACAAGAATCCACTGCCTGGGTTTGGATCTGGGTTTTTTCACTGAGCAAACTTGGATGCTGTGTTGGACCTACTTATATGCCTTCTCACACACTTGCCGGGAATCATAGTATGATTTTATTGAATAATTCTACAATCACAAGCGCTAATTAAATAATGCTATCTCATTGCAAGGATGCCAATACATTAGCTTTTAACTTGTGGCGCTACCACTATGTGAAGACAATTTTCATGGAGAAAAAAAACAAAAAAACAACCATACATTTATAACTTTCCACCAGCTACAATAAATGCTGAGCAACATTTTCAGCTAATTATATGCTAATGAAATAAGTCAGTTTTTAAAGCCTCGTTAAGCATGAAGTTTTATAGCAAGGCTCAAAATATGAGGCCATCAACTGAGACGGCACCATCTTTAAAGTCTGTGCAATTGCTCAGCCTTAAAGAGGAAGGAAACTCTGACACATACTGCAACAGGGATGGACCTTGAAAACATTATAAAGTTAAGTGAAATAAGCCAGTTGCAAAAGGACAAATATTTTACGAAGTCCCTAGAGTCATAAGGATGAAGGACAATGGTGGCTTTCAGGGACTAGGGGGACAGGGAAAAGGGAATGCTTGCTTTATGAGTATAGAGTTTCTGTTGGAAAAGATGAAAAAGTTCTGGAGATGGATGGTGGTGACAGCTATATAACAATGTGGATGTACTTAATGCCATGGAACTGTACACTAAAATGGTTCAAATGGTAATTTTTTTTCTTTTTTTTTTGCATGTGTATGTGTACTGGGGATTGAGCCCAGGGGCGTTCTACCTCTGAACTACATCCCCAGGCCTATTTTATTTTTTATTTTGAAACTTAGTCACTGAGGGTCTTGCTAAGTTTCTGAGGCTGGTCTCGAACCTGCAATCCTCCTATCACAGCCTCCTAGATACTGGGATTTACAGGCGCATGCCAGCATTCCTGGCTTCAAATGGTAAATTTTAATGTTGTAGATATCTTACCACAATTTTAAAAAGTCTACCCAACGAGTTTTTTTCTTAACAGAACATTACTTAATATTAACTAAAACACTCAGAATTGTCTGCTTTAGGGGATGGGTGCAAGATCATCTGTCATCTTGCAGGGCCAGTCTGTTGAGCCAAGGCTTGGGAGACCTGCTGTGAAATGGGAATAAATGAAAACAAGGATCAAACTCGTCATAAGGGAGACATCTGGCAGATGAAAAAAAGTCCATTTTTTTCTTTCTCAGGATCCACTGCAGGCAGAATGGACATAGGACAGCTAGGAGGAGAGTCCTCCATCCCTGGTCAGAGGTGTCCAGGGGCCACCACTTCATTCTCCCAGTCTCTCAACAACTTGCCCTTGTACTCCCACCTGGCCTTTTCTGATTACAGGACTTATTCTCCCTGCTTGCATTGCCTTTTCCTTCTCAGGCACCCACATGGATGTGTGTGGTTTGTGCAGATACTCTGTATGTTACTCTGGCACCCCAGGGGTTGCCACTCCTGCCAAAATGATGGGTCATATATTGTGGATTCAATACACATGCATATATTTAGTTTTCTTCAGCTTACATGCTATTCAAGAGCAGAGTTAAGAGTCAACCCAGAGCCGGGCATAGTGGTGCACAACTGTAATTCCAGTACTTAAGAGGCTGAGACAGGAGGATCATAGGTTCAAGGCCTGCCTCAGAAGCTTAGTGAGTGGAACTCAGAGAACAGAGTGGGATACTGATTACCGGGGGCTGGAGGTGGGAAGACGAGGGACATGTTGGTCAAAGTGTAGAAACCTCAAGAGGAGTAAGTTCAAGAGCTCTATTGAATGGCATGGTGACTATAGGTAATAATTCCAATACTTAGGAGGCTGAGACACGAGGATTACAGGTTCAAGGCCAGCCTCAGCAACTTAGTGAGAATCTCAGCAAGACCCTGGATCAAAACAAAAAGGGCTGGGGGTGTAGCTCAGAGGTTGAATGCTTCAGGGTTCAATCTCCAGTACCAAAAAAAGAATAAAAGAGTAGACCATTTTAGGTTCTGCCATTGTTTGGGATCTGACCACCATGGGGTAGCTTAAAGTATTTATCCAAAGTGAAGTCGTGGCCAACACACCTGCACAGAGTGGAGATGCAACAATTCCTATTCGTCAACACTAACGACATTATTCGTGCTGCACTGTGGCTTATCTAATCCAGACAACAGCCTCTCTCATAAGTGAGAAGCTGAGGCTCAGGGAGACTAAAAATCTTGCAGAGATTCGTTTAACTAGGCAAGTGACAGAGTTGCACTCTGCACCAGGTGTGTCTGAGCCCATGCTCTTGAAACAGGGTCTCGTTAAATTGCTAAGGGTCTTCCTAAGTTGCTGAGGCTGGTCTCAAACATGCTATCCTTCTCTTTCATTCCTGAGCTGGATGAGGATGCTGGTTAAAGCACACAAATGGTTAAAGCCCAAGTCCTTCCCACTGGGCTTAATAAGATCAAAATGTCCCCTGAGACACATGGGTGAGACTTATTATCATCTATGCTCATTTTGATGGCAACTCAAAGCATCTCCCTAGCAGCTGTCAGAACTTGCTAAAAACTCCTTCAAAGTCCACTGCAGTCACTTTCCTTCCCCACTGCCCGTGGGAAGGAACATCTTGACATTACCCTCTTTCTCTCCCTCTGTGTCCATGCATAGAAGTGCTGACTTCACAGTTCCTCTCCCACACCCCCTGATCCTCTCCTCTTGCCCTGCCTCCACGTGCTGAATGTGTCAGCCTAATCTCTAATTAAGAGAAAAGAGAAGCCCCCGGGAAGAGGAGAAAGTACACTGAGTCCTCAGGCCCCAGCTCACAGTAGCTGGTCCCAGCTTTGGTAATTGACGATTGAGTCTGTAATTGGGGCATCATTAGCGGGTCCATCCGTAGGCCAGGCATGCTGCCTTCTGAGACCGCAGGTTTGTCTAGTGACAGGTTTGTAGGGAGCACGCACCCAGGGCACCCCAGTCCCTTGGTGACTGAGGAAGAATTTCATTAGCCGGGCTGCATTGCATTTTATTAGGAAGGACAAAATTATGCTTTTCAAAAAGCTTAAGTGTGTGTAAGTAAAGAAGGGAACCAAAGTTTCATCTGTACCTATGCGTGCCAGCAGAGTATCAAGTACTGTGTTGGGTAAGTGCAGAAAATTTGGAGTCATCTTCACCTGGGGTTGATTTTTGGCTCCCTCCTCCAGCTGCCTGAAATTAATCAACTGCATATTTCCTTGACATTGCTCTTGTGTAAAATGTGGCCAATAATCTCTCTCAGGATGTGGTGGGGATCAAATGAGAAAACACACTTAGAGCACCTTGCACAGCGGATGGCAAAATGTTAGCTATAATTATCAGGTACTTTAATTATGTCACATCACCAAGTCTCTGATAATAATGTAGAGTAGGTAACTATCAGCTTTGTTGACCAAATAAGAAGTTCAAGCCTGGGAATGTTAACTTTCAGAACATCATTCAAGCCCTGCTCAGACTGGATTCCAAATTGTGCTTTTTCTGCCTCTCCCGAGGGGATGCAAGGAATGTATTGGCTGCATATGTGGGTGGCAATGAAACAACTAAAATTAACGACCCTGTGGACGGAGAACAATGACCTCCCAAAGCAATCGAGCTGCAAGATGCAACCCACACAAGTCATTTTTTACTCTCAGCAGCCCTTTGGAGACAGCTTCTCCAGACCAAAGCAAAACCAGCTTTTCCTGAACTTTGCTTTGGAAAATTCCAGAGCCATGTGGGTGTGCCCTTCTCAGGCTACCCAGGTCAAAGTCTGGCAGTTATGGGCACATTTCTGTTAGATGGTTCACCAAGTCAGGTTCAGAACTTGGGATCCTTGGTCCCACTGTAGAGGGGTCCCTGCTCTTAGACTCCCTGCTTCTTAAATGAATTGTCAGGAATGGAATTGTTTCCTTTCTTACTTGGCAGGTGTCAGGACAAAGTGTACAGTTCTCTATCTCACGGAGGGCAGAGCATGTAAACAGGTGAATGTGAAAGTGAGGGCAGAGGTGTGTGTGTGTGTGTGTGTGTGTGTGTGTACGCACATATGTGTGTAGGAAGGGGTGGGACTGGGGGAGGCAGTGCCATGGAGCAGGAGATCTCAGAATCCCTGGGTATCAGACAGAATCACAGGTGTTTTCCTGCCAAAAAAATGTTCTTCCTCATGGTTTGCATCCTATCAGAGCTTTGGTGTGTCCAGAGCCTATCTTGTGGGTCTAGATCCTCACGTGGCCTCACTCTAGAGATTGCCACTTTCCTCCCTTCAAGATTCCTCTCATTTGTACTGTGTGCTTGGGTGACAATAAGCTATCCTCTCCCCACTCATAAAATCATGCTGTCCCCTAAGAGGTAGGGGACAGGTTAAGTACTTGTGTCTGGAGCTGGATGTCCTAGATATGGAACCCATTTCTGCCTTGGCTAGCTGTGTAGTCATGGACAAGTTATGTAATCTCTTAGCCTCATTCAGCTTATCTGTAAATGGAAATAATCATAAATATATCACAAAGAGGTTAGAAGGATTAAATTAGTTAACACATGAAATGTGCTTTGAAAGGTAGTAGCACACCAGTAAGTGTTTAATAAATGTTAGCTATGAGGACTCCCATGAGCACAATCTGATCCCTTAGAGAAGCAATGTGGGGTTGAAAAGATATTTAGAAACTTCCATATCTCAAGAAAATCTACATGAGTCTTGAGAACAATCCAGTTCCTTTCGTAGAAGAGCCTGCTGGGGGAAGGCTCAGCAGTGTCCGGGGGCCAAATGCTCCTCCCTTGGATCTCCCTACCCTCTCCATCACCAAGGTCACCCCGGACAGGCCCTCAGCGTCTCCCTTGGATGCCACTGTACCTTCCTCAGCTAGTTACATGCTGTCTTCTGGGGAGCATTAGCCTGGATCCCATTTTAGGGTATCCTGGGGGCCTCCAGAGCCCATCCCATGGCTTCGATTTGCAGATTCCAGGCAGGGAGTCAGACTGAGGAAGGCTGCTGTTGCCTAGAATCCCGTTCCCCCGATCCTCCCTCAGACAGAGGTGGTGAGTCAGGCCTTCTCCCTTCCCCAACTCCCTCTGGCTGCTGTCTGACCTGCTTTGACTCCTTTTTGCTCTCAAGGCTGCTCTTGATATTCATCTTAACCAGATTTTACATGGTGTGATGTGCCTGGGGCCCCAAACTCCCCTGGACAGGGCCAGTGCCTTTCTCTGCTGTTCACAGTTGGCCCAAATGTGCAGGGACAGGCTGTGGAAAGCCGCCCGTGGGCTCGGGGAACTTGAGCAGTCCTTGGCTTATGCAACCATCTAGTGTAATTTAAGTTGTAATTTTCTAAAGATGAATTTGTAAGAGGCCAACATTTTCTATGGAATAAAAACAACTGGCTTCCTACAGTAGCATGAATGGCAGATGTGTAAACCGGCTAAAAGAGCAGAGACAGGAGAAAGATGCGTTGTGTTGTTTGGGGATTATAATTAAAATCCTGGGGTCAGAGATAAGAAAAGCTTTTCTGTGAAAAGCTTTCGTCATTTTTTTCATGTGTAACTCTCTGGCCAGCCTATGGAGATGATCATTACTCTCATTTTAAAGATGAAGAAACTGAGGCTCAGGAAATGTAAGCGATCTTCCCTAGGTCACTGAATTACTAGCAAGCATAGCTAAAACTTATTTAGTGATTACTGTATGCTAGGAATTGTCCTGAGTGTCCCATGCATATTAGCATACTTGATCCTTATTTTAATAACCCTATTGGAAGGAAGGTACTGTGAGCCACTGTTGTTGTTTTTAATCATCTTAATTTTTCTGTTGAGAAAGTTGAGGCAATGAGATGTTCAGTGCCTATTAAGGTCATCCAGCTGTTGACAGCTGGGACGTAAACAAAGGAGGTCAGACTCCAAACCTTCTTCCTGTAACTAGGGTTTTGCTGCATTCTTGTTGCCAGAAAGTAGTGGAGATGGGATCTTATATTCAAATTCCATTCATCTTTTAAGATGCAAGAAATACAAATAACTGGTGTGTGTGTGTGTGTGTGTGTGTGTGTGTGTGTGTGTGTGTGTGTATGAATGTGAAGATAAAGAAAAAAACTTACAATCTTAGACTCTTCAGTCTAGCAAGAAATCTCAGTGTCTATGCTTCATGGAACAGACAAAGCATAAGGCAAAGCAGAATTCAGTGCTCAAAATCAGAGTTAGTGGGCATGGTGGTGCACACCTGTAATCTCAGTATTTGGGATGCTGAGATAGTAGGATCACAGGTTTGAAGCCAGATTCATTAATTTAGCAAGGCCTTGTTTCAAAATAAAAAAATGAAAAAGGATCTTGGCATTGTGGCCCATTACTGTAATTCCAGTACTTGGAGGTTGAGACAGGAGAATCACAGGTTCAAGATGAGTCTTGACAACTTAATGAGACTCTAAGCAACTCAGTGAAACCCTGTTTTGAAATAAAACTGAAAAGAGCTGGGGATGTAGCTCAGACTGCCCCTGGGTTCAATCCCTAGTACTAAGAAAGAAGGAGGGAAGGAAGGAAGGAAGGAAGGAAGGAAGGAAGGAAGGAAGGGAGGGAGGGAGGGAGGGATGGAGGGAGGGAGGAAGAGAGAGAGAGAAGATAGAAAGAAAGAAAGGAAGAAAGAAAGAAAGAAAGAAAGAAAGAAAGAAAGGAAGGAAGGAAGGTGAGCTGGGAGTGTAGCTCAGAGATAGAATGCCCTTCGGTTCAATCCTCAGTATAAAAAATATATATCTCAAAGAATTTCCCTGAGCAGCTAGTTCAGATTGTAATCCTCCCTGAAGACAAGACCATTTCTTGTTCATTTCTACCTTGGAGAGTTGTTGTAAGTGTGTGTGTGTGTGTGTAATAAATAAATTAGAAAAGTATTTAAAAGCACCTAGCACAGGCACATAAAAAATAATGAATAATGGCATTAAAAATGGTCTGATTTGTAGTACATGGTGAATAAATGCTATCATTATTCCTGATGAATGCTAATGGCCTGCATGCAGAAGACAAGTGGAAAACAAGGAGTCAAATCTGGGGGGTCAAACTTGAGCAAGGAAAGTAGGGGCGGGAGCACAGCCAAAGCCTGAGAATGTAAAGGAAGCTGGGTGGATGATCTCGCAGATATTTTGAAAGTGTGTGTTTACCCGTAGGCTGCAGGCAGTATTTCGATGGTGGCTGTTTTGGGGGCCTGCTCGACGTTCGGCGGCTGTGTTCTCTCTCTGACATACATCTAACAAGAGTTGATGGAGTAAAATACAGTGCAGGCATTCACAGCCCCGTTCTGCCTAGAGCCATGCCATAAACAATCAGGAGCTCAAGTCATTGCTGCCAGATATAGTGTCATGTTGAGATGCCAAGATGGTGAAGGAAATGTCATCACCTACACGTTCTATTGGAGGGGCTGTCTTGTCCTTGGCCAGCGTAACTGTTTGGCAGAAAAGTCATGCATCTGTAGACACTCAGTCGAAGGAAGGTAAATCGTTACAAAGAGCTGTTATCACTGGAGTTTCAGCTGCTTGGATTTTGTGACTATTTGAAAAGATGGTCCCGAGGGCAGCTGCTTTTCAATAGATGACCAAATCTTAGGTAAAAGGTGAAGCAGGGAGCCGGGTGTGGTGGCGCATGCTTGTAATCCCAGCATTCGGGAGGCTGAGACCGGAGGATCTGAGTTCGAGGCCAGCCTCAGCTACCTAGTGAGGCACTCCGCAATTTAGTGAGACTCAGTTTCAAAATAAAGAATAAAAAATAGGGCTGGGGATATAGCTCGGAGGTAGAATGCCCCTGAGTTCAATCCCCAGTACCACACACACACAAAAAAAAGTGAAGCAGGATTAGCAGGTTAGAGGTACAGTGTTAGTAGAGTGTATGTTTATGGGGGTTGCAGTGAGGGGTGTCCTTCTACCCATGTGACCAAGTGCCGTGCAAGGTAAGAGCATGAGTTCAATCTCTTGTGGTCCAGAGAGAGTGAGCTTTGCAAATTGTCTTTTTTAAGGAAGTTTATTCAGTTGATCACTAGACAAACTGATCTGTAATCACAGGAACCCATTTTACAAATGAAGAAGCTGATAATTTGAGTTTACACAGCTTTCTCAATTTGTCTTGTTCCCTCTCCGAATCTAAAGATTCTAAGGTGGAAAATAATCATTTGGGGAAGATATGGAGAGAAATCAAGGCAAATCCATTCTCAAGGAAGAGAGAGGTCATGTCATCTCTAGGTTGGCAAAGGACTTGAGACTAAGGGGATATTGACAGTAACAACTGACCGACTCATCCCACGTGGCCAGCTTCTAGTTATTTATCCTGGAATTTCTTCTGTTTCCTTAGCCTCAAGTGTCATCTGTGAAGTGGTGATTCCTAAATAGCTCTGCAAGGTCTAGATCTTTCTCCTGAATTCATTGACCCTGCATCCATTGCACACAGACCCTCCACCTGGATATTTTACAGTATCTCCAACTCAAGATGTAATCATCCTAATACAGAATTTATATCCCTCCTGTTCTTCCGATCTAGGTAAGTACCACCACCTTCCAACCAGGGGACCAGCACAGGGAAGTCAGCCTCAGCCCTCATCTTTCCCCACATATAATCCATACATAATCGACCCATACATAATTGAAAATGTATGTTAATTCTGTCTCAGGAACATCTATCTTTTCCATGCAATAATCTCCATTTTCAGCAGCACCATTTGATTTCCAGCCCAATCATTCTTATCCCATATGGTGTATTTATTTATCTTCCTAATTGATCTCCTGCACTCCTTATTGCCCCCTCCATCTTCCTCCCTATCCCATCCAACTCTGTCCACTCTACAGACAGAATGGTCTTTCTTACATTGGAGTTCTATCAGACCACTCTCTTACTTAAAACTTTCCAGCACCGTTCCCTCCATATAGAATAAAGCTCTAAGGAATGACATATGAGAGCCTTCAAAATCTGGCCCTTGCCTCAATTTCTAGCTGCATCCCTGCAACTCTCCTGAAAAACAGTAGCAGACTCTTTCAGTGTCCTGTGCACATCTCATAGCCTCCCCATGACAGAAAGCACCTCCAGGGGAGAGCACCTGTTGACAAATGCCGGTGGTGTTCTCCAGGGCCTCTGGGGGGGGGGGCGTGTCATGCACACATTAAGGCTAGAAGACCAGTGAATGGACCCCAAGAGTGTCCTCAACTATTGACGAGGGCTTATTATATGAAGACCTAGGCTCCATCACCCCTCCAGTGGGATAGCTGTGAGGCCTGTGTTCTGCACCACATCCCAGAGTTCCCCCAGCCTGAGCTCTAGCTGCCCTCTGCTGTAGCCACCTTCATTGGCTGCCTATTTTGCTAACATACTCCACTGCTGGGATTTTCTTTCATCTCCCAAATTAACCTCTTGCATTTGAGAATCTTTGGGTCATTGTCTAGTTCTGAGTGGCCAACTAAGACATACCCAAGAGACTTCCAGGTCCCCAAGTCCTTCATGCACTCTCCCACTTAGAATAAAGTTTCAGTCTGTGTTCACTTCCTTCTCTCCAAAAAATTCCACTTACTTTCACAACTCAGATTAGCCTCCTGTATGAAACCTTCTCTGAATCTTTCATACCACACCATTATTTGGTTGAATTGATTCGTCTGTGCTCTGTAGTGCTTTGCAAATATTTTGATTTATCATGCTTGGAGTTAGAAATTATATATATATATATATATATATATATATATATATATATGAAATCACCATGAAATGGAATTCATTAGTTCACTCAACATATAGTTATTGTGAACCTAGTATACTGCCAGGCACTAGGGCAGGTATTTGGTATACAATAGTAGGCAAAACACAGATCTTTTTCCTGGTGGAGCTTACATTACAACAGCAGATATCTAGTACATTGTAAATACAGTAATAGTACATTTTGTATGGTTGACAGTTCCTAAATGCTATGGACCTTAAAGTTGAACTGAGCAAGCCTATCAGGGAGATTTGCCTGGAAAAAGGTACTGTTAGGAATGCAGGTTGTAAGTAGAATATAATGGGATTCAGAAACCACAGAAATGGAACCCAAAAGAGGGTGTGTGCATAAAGCTGGAGCTGCTTTGAAAGTTGGTTGACAAGGTTAATTACCAACATGCAGTAGAATAATCTTGCTTCCAGTAGGCTACACATTTGTGGCTTCAGAGCACACCGGCCTTGTTCTACTCAGGCCTGAAATATGCTTAGTTAAAAATGACTGCTTTCCTAGACATGTGGTCCCCAGGCAGATTGCCTAATGTGAATCCATTTTAACGCAAAATGTCTTTCCAGCACAGAAGTCCAGTGCCAATTTATTGAAGTTCATGGAGAGAATGCTATTGGTTGATAAAAGTATATCAGATTGATCTACATAATTGGGAGTCCATCTCTATTAAAGTGGCAGAAACAGCTAAGACAGTTGTAGATCGGCTTCAATCCTTGGTGCCTACCTGGCTCTCGTTTACCTCCTTGTTGGGAGGAGTTATCGGATTAGCAGCAATAGTCATTCTAGGCTTCTGCATTCTACCACTCGTTGTATGCCTTGTGATCAATGCCTATGTTAGTATACGAGCAGATTTACATGGAATAAAAATGCAAGCACTGCCTCGCACAGGGCCTGGTAGTCAATGACGGGTTCGATTTTCTCAGGGCAATATCAACCTAAGACAGGTCTTGTTGAATGACTCATCGAGACCCCATGACGGGTAAGATTAAGCACCTGGTAGGAAACGACCTAAGACAGGCACAGTCCTTCGTGCATTTTAAAATAAAAAACAGGGGAGTTGTGGAAGCCCAGCTGGGCCCTCTCCCCCCAGTCAGTTGCTATCTGCATATATGAGTAATTACACTGACTCTTCTGCTATGGCTACATCGGCGTTTCAAAGTCTGGAGATTGCTCCTAAGATATGTAGATGAAAGACCCTCCTACTTCTTAGAAAGTAAATATATGACCCTAAAGGATTATGGTTTTACGACTCTAGAAAATTTGCTTGACTAGGCTATGTTAAGAATGTGGGCTACACGTGTAAAATGAAGAAGTGGTGCTCTCTGTGTTCTGCCAATGATTGATATGTCATAAATGTCTATGTAACCCTGTTGTACTCAAGAAACGTATAAAAATCTGTGCTGAAAAATAATAATTTAAAAAAAAGTGTATCAGAGAGAGGTGTTAAGTTTTAAGAAGTAAAGAGAGTTGTTAAGTTTTAAGAGGGGATGAAACAGGCCAGGGACTATGCATTCTGGGAAGCAGACATTCCCGACAAAAGTCAGATCATAGTTACCATCAACTCACTTTCAGCAAAACTACCCAGGTTGGGGGTAAAAATACTGCACACACAATCAGAATTATTAGTGCCTAGTACTCTAATAGCTAATATGTTGGATTTATCTTTTGAACATTCTCATATAAAAAGGACTGCAAAGAGTAGGGATTAAGTGAGATCTTGGGCTATAAGAATACTTTTAAAAGTGAATGATTTAAAAATGAGACCAACAGAGATTTTAAGGGAGATGATGGCTCACTATAATGGGAGGCTCTAAAAATAAAGTTCTGGAAATATAAATCACAAAGGTCGTAATGAGAAAGAAAGACAAGAGGCACTTAAAGAAACCAGAACCACTTCACAGAGACTCTCTCTCTGAGTTTGATATTTAAGTACTGGTAAGAAGGCTAAAGCTTTCAAGGTTTTCTGCTAGGAGCTGCTGATCACTGCAGGGGACAGAGTATTGAGAGGAGATGCTTTCAGCTTCCTTGTGGTTCCTAAAGTACACACCATGATCCAGATCTCTTTCCATGGCACCTGGGGTCATCACCATCAGACCCATCTGCAGTTAGCACATCTCTCATATGCACCCTGCCCCTTGGCATCCAGCAGGGAGAAACTCCTGTCACTTTCCAGATGTTCCAGCTGTTTCCCACCTTCGTTTCCCTTTCTAGCCTCCTTTCTCAGCTCTTTTCTTCTTACCTTCTGCCAGGGGACTGAAGACCCACTCCCTTCTACACCTGCAGAGCATTTGTAGAGCATTTCCTCTCCAAATTTTTTTCATAGTACCTGTTCACCCCTCAGGGCATTTGCCCTATTTATCTGTCCCTATTGCAGCATAAAAATCATAAAGGTAGGGAGTATGTCCTAGTCTTCATTCTATTTTATCCTTGTGCCTAGCACATAGAAAATGTTTAATATAAGTGAGGTGAATAGTTAATGAATTAATGTAAGATAAACACAAACCAGTATAGCAGGAAGCATGAAACAATCCAATGGACGTTTCTTTAGTTGGTTAGTGGGTAACACACAGCAATATTCTCATGAGGATATATTGCCATTTCCGTTTCACTAATGATAAATGGTGGCTCAGAGGGTTAGATGACCTATGCAAGTGTAGTGGACTGAATAATGAACCCTAAAGACTTCCAGGTCCTCATTCCTGGAACCTGTGATTTTCACTTTATATGGCAAAAGAGATGTTGTAGATGTGATAAAATTAAAGGTCTTGAGATGCGGGGTTATTCTGGATCATCAGACTGGGCCAATGTAATCACAAGGGTCCTTATAAGAGGGAAATAGAGGAATATTTTGCTATGGAAGGAGGTGGTGCAATTTTAAAGGGCTACTGATGGCTTTGCAGATGGAGGAAGGGGCTTTAAGCCAAGGTATGCAAGTAATGCAGCTCTTAAAGCTGGAAAAGACGAGGGAACAGGTTCTCTCTTGGCCCTTGCCGACACCCTTGCGACTCCTTGATTTTGCTCCATGGTCAACTACTGCTGATCTTCAGAACTGGAGGAGAAGGTACCACATTGTGCTCTTTGTTATAGCAGCCACAGCCATGCTTGTTAACAGTGCAGGCAGCATGTTAGTGTCAGCAGATGCCGTGTCCAAGCTCTGGAGAACTACCAGTATAAACTGTGTGGTTTTGGATGAGTGACTCAATCTCTTAGGCTTATGGTGAGAAACTTTGTGGACACCATCCTGCAGGAGAAGCAGCAGGTCACATCCTTGTTCACTTTGTGAGGAGGGCAAAGGAGGCATCCTGACACTCCTCTCAGCTCTGCCTTTGGAGACAGGACTCTCTGAAGAGAGGCATCTGGACATTAAATGGTCATGCCCTGCCCTCCACTCAAATGTCCCCAAAGCAGCCTGAGAGGGGGAGTCATACGTACAGCCCAGGGGGAGTGGGGGAAGGGTGTCTTCCAAGTTAGGGAAAGTGCTTTGTATCCACACACAGGCACTATTTCATTTAAGCCTCAGTGAAGTACCCCTGATACTTCCTTTTTTTTTTTTTTTGTACTGGGGATTGAACTCAGGGGCATTCTACCTCCGAGCTACACCCCCAGCCCTATTTTTTATTCTTTATTTCAAAACCAGGTCTCACTAAGTTGCAGAGTGCCTCACTAAGTAGCTGAGGCTGGCCACGAACCTGGATCCTCCAGTCTCAGCCTCCCGAATTACAAGCGTGCGCCACCACGCCCAGCTGATACTTCCTTTTTGTAGGCGAAGAAAGTGAAGGCAAGAGAGATTCAGTAATTTATCCACACTGTGATTAGCTGAGCTGGACCTTGAACTCTGGCCCTTCTAGGCTACTTAAATGGTTCTGTGTGCCTAACATCACAGTGCCCAAAGTGGGACCAGAAGCATCAGTTCAAATGGGAACTTATTAGAAATAGAAATTCTCAGGTTCTACCTGGGCCCTACTGAATCAGAAATTCTGAGGTGGGATGGCATCTGTTTGGTAAACCTCTCCAGGTGATTCTGATGCCCACTGGAGATGGAGAGCCTGTGTTTTATACCAGTCTTCTCAAACTCCTTAGGAAGGATGATCAGCATCTTGGCCCAGGCTCAGTCCCCTGGCTTCCCTGGGATGCTGACTAGCGTGGCAGTGCTCACAGCTCAAGAGTGTTCCCAGTGTAGGAGTGCTGGAGCTCCCGGGGAGAGTTTGCTGGCACTGATTCATGGGTGGGGGTGGTCAGCCTCCCTATGATC
>PVLC010029463.1:0-20072 GCA_004027655.1 Graphiurus murinus
GTAATGCCAATATATACAGAGGCACAGAGGAGAGGCATCTAGCCTGAATCTGGGTAGGAGGGTGGTTCTTATAGAAGGCTGTTTATAGAAGGTAAAACTTGAGTGATGAAGGATGACCAAGATGTTGCCACAGGAAGAACACATGTATAGTCATGAAGATGTGAGAATCTGTTGGCATGATTGAAGTATAGGATGAGTGTGTGTGTGTGTGTGTGTGTGTGTGTGTGTGTGTGTGTGTAGGGAGAGAGAGAGAGAGAGAGAGAGAGAGAGAGAGAGAGAGAGAGAGAGAAAGAGAGAGAGAAGGATATATAGGGATAGTGTGTGTGTGAAGGAAAGTTTGCAGATTAGAGCACTTGGGGAATATATTCAGCAGAACTCGGTGACTGATTTGATATGGGAATGAGAAATGCTTGCCTGCCTTCCTATTCCTTCCTTCCTTCCTGTACTGGGGATTAAACCCTGGGACATTCTACCTCTGAGCTATACTCAGCCCTATTTATTTATTTATTTATTTATTTATTTATTTATTTATTTATTTATTTATTTATTGTATGGAGGATGGAACCCAGAGGCATTTTATTTCTTATTTGGAAACAGGGTCTCGCTAGGTTGATGATTCTCACTACTTGCTGAGGCTGTCCTCAAACCTGCGATCCTCCTGTCTCAGCCTCCCAAGTGCAGGGATTACAGGTGTGTGCCACCATGCTTGGCTTCCTTTTTAGTTTTTGTTTTGGAACAGGGTCTCACTAGGTTGCTGAGAGACTTGCTAAATTGCTGAGACTTGTCTTGAACCTGCAATCTTCCCAACCTCCCAAGTACTGGAATTACAGGTGTGTGCCACCATACCTGGCTTCTTTATTTTATTTGTGATATTTAATAGGTCTGTGCTTTCATCATTCTAGGTGTTCCCAAATACTGAAGGGAACTCAAAGAAGGCATTCTGAGGTGCAGGGGCCCTTTGATATGTGGAATCAATATTGGACTCTGCTTGATTAGTTTTAAGGGCAAAGCAGTATGGTCTCCAGCAACTAAGCTGAGGGTCACTAGTTCATTTTCCAGGTAATATCTCTGTAAAGCCCAGCTGTTAGGGGAGTGTGGGAGAGGGACAGAGTTTCACTTCAGTCAGCTTGGTTCAAGGAGGGCCCCCCTGCTATACCCCCTGCCCTATTTTATTTTTTACTTTGAAACAGTGTCTCACTAAATTACTGCGGGCCTTGCTAAGTTGCTGAGGCCTCCAGCCCTTTTGTTAATTTTTTATTTTGAGTCAGGGTCTTGCTAGGTTACCAAGGCTGGCTGCAAACATGTGATTCTCTTGCCTCAGCCTCGCTGGAGTTATAGCTGTGCACCACTGCACCCTGCAGCATAGCATTTGTTGATTTCTATGGTGTATATACTCCTGGGAGCTAATTTCAAACTACCAACATGGTGTCACTGAGTAGGAAGATAGGAAGAGATCTAACAACTGGCTCTTCTGAGCAGGGACCAGCTAGTTGCAGCATCCACAGACTGAGCTCTTATTATGATCCCTGGAGATACAGTGATGAACAGGAATGAAACTTGAAGTTCTCTTCTCAGTACTCTGCTTTCCTCCCCCAACCTAAGTACGTGCCTCCAATACTTTGTAAATAAGATGTAGTTCTAGGTAGAGAAGCACGAACCCAATGACCTCTGAGGTGTATCTCAGCATTTGCCTGAACCAGTAGAGGAAGTGTGATTTCTGGTTTCTTTGCAAGGCAGCAGTCTTCTTTCCACAGAGCTGAGCGGGGTATGAATAAGGCCAGAAACGCTGCTCCTCTCATTGGTTTGGGGTTTGGTTTTGGTGGAGACACTTCATTTCCTGGAGGCCGACTCAGCAACAAGAAGAGGGCAAGGTGCTGGCTCATCCATTCATTGTCACAGGGCTTAAATGACCTTGGTGAGAACAGGAGTCATTTCCCAGCTGTATGAGGCCATGTCCCCTAACCCAGGCCCACACTCGATTCTCCCAGGGTGCTTTGTTAATGCTGGGGATTCCATTATGACTGACACCTGGTATTTTAATATGAAAGCAATTGAACTCTTATCGGAGTGGGAAAATGATTTTGTGAAGGCTATTGAGGAAGCAGGTTGAGAAACATCTACATAGAGTACTTGGAAATGTGTAAACTGGTAAAAATAATGAGCAAGAAGCAGCACTATTTTTTTCTTTTTTCTTCCTTTCTTTTTTTTTTTTTTTTTTAATTTCTCTGTCTTGAGTCACTGCGCTCATATACTGTAAATTGCTTTATATACTTTCTCAGAAGGCAATCTCTTTTTCAGGTTGTTTCCATATAAGGTGATATTAAGGGAGAAAAAAATACAATGCAGGCACCATTGTTAATGCTTTTTATAAAGGGCCATTAAAAATAAAGCTAATATCTGCTCTGTTTGTAACTGTACTCAATGGAATTTACTATAAATGTTGGGACCCTAATGCATTTATTTTTTGGTGGGTAAACTTAGAAAATTTACTTGGGATGTTTGAGTTTATTTATTCACTTAACTATATTTGGAAAATTAAAATATGTATTCAATATGAATTCAAGGTAGATTCCCAAGCTTTGGAATAAAGGACAAACTATGAAAATTTCAAAATGTCTTTACAATATAAATAGAATAAATTTAGACTCAAGGATAATAGGAAGACATCAACAGTTTATTTTTGGAACCAGCATGGGTATGCGTGGGGAGTGATTTCATTTTACTAGAGCAAAGGTGCCTGCTGGCTTGTTTTCAAATTTTTCCATTCAAGAAAACTATAATTGATTTCTCAGGTGTCAAAATTTAAAACTGTTAGTTGGTTTCCACACTAACATACATTTATTATAGGATAATATATAATTTTCCTGGTTGGAACTTTTGGGTTCAATATAGCAGATGTGCAATAAGAATTGGATAAATGCTTTTCTGCAATTTCTCTTTCATTCACTTTCTTTCTCTCTCTTGCCAACACTGGTAATTATAATTACGATATTACTATAAAAATAACATCAAGTGTTCTTTGCACAGGTATTTCTGTTTATGATATGGACCTTTAAGGATGAAAATATATTCTAGAAGGCAGTGTGTGCTAATAAGATATGGAAGCAGGAAAGCATGGGTGGATTTATGGGGTCATTGAATAGTAAAAGTGCACTTGAGAACAATTAAGTACAATGCCAACATGACATTTTAGGAGGATATCGTGATAACCTTGAATGCTAAGTTAAGGTGCTTGTATTTTTAAATCATCAATGATTTCCATTTGCCAGAAAAATTAAAGCAGGGGCAAGGTGGTAGTGATGGTATGGTATGAGCTGAAATATGGGTTTTTTTTTTGCGGTACTGGGGATTGAACTCAGGGACATTCTACCTCTGAGCTACACCCCCAGCCCTATTTTTTATTCTTTATTTAGAAACAGGGACTCACTAAATTGCGGAATGCCTGACTAGGTAGCTGAGGCTGGCTGAGAACATGGATCCTCCCAAATGCTGGGATTATAAACGTGCGCCACCATGCCCGGCTTGAAATATAGTTTTTAGATATATGTGGAAATATATAAAAGATGGATTGGAATAAGGAGGGGGGAATAAAGATATGAGTTAGAAGTAGGCTTGCCAGATACAACAAATCACTTTTTTAGTATAAATATATCCCATATTGTACTTGGGGCATACCTGTGCTAAAAAGTACTTGTATTTTTTTTCTGAAATTCACATTTAAGTGAATGCCCGTCATTATTTTTTTTACTAAATCTGACAATCCTCTTAAGAAGGCTACTGGAATATTCCAAGTAAGAGGTAACACAGGACTAACTCAGGTGGTGGAAGAGGAAATTGCAGAGTATGGATATGAAAGAATTGCAAAAATCAAAATCTGTAAGAGATACCCTAATGTGGGAAGATGAGCCAGAATCCAATGATCTAATCTTTTAATTCAGCTATTTCAAGGAGAAAAAAAACTTGGCTAACTGGACACAGAGTAGTGGTGTTGTGAATTGATAGCTTTGATTAGCACAGTGAAACAAACATTAAAAGACAGTATTGGAATATTAAATTAAATTAAATTAAAATTTTGATAAAAGTTATATTCTTTGGGAAATAATATTTTCATAGATTTATTGAGCAGTTTAAATGTTTTATTAATAGCATTGGTGACATAAGTCTGTTTTTTAATAACCTAGATAAATGAAAGTTCATGGCCTTTATTTTCCCAAGACACTTAAAGTTATATTCTAAAGTCAACAATAGCCTTGTGCTTCATTTCTGCTGAGGAGATAGTCTATGAAAATCAATCTGTTATCAAGCTGGGCAAAATAACTTTTGCCTCATTAAACCTCTAGGGTTAAAGTGTATTTTTACAAAATTTTGCATTAAAGTTATTAAAAAAAATACTCCCATGTTATTTTAGCACAGCAGACTGGGTCATCATATCTCATAAGACTTTGATCTCCAGATGTACCATTTCTTTTCTTTTTTTTTTTTTTTTTTGTGGTACTGGGGATTGAACTCAGGGGCATTCTACCCCCAAGCTACACCCCCAGCCCTATTTTTTATTCTTTATTTTGAAACCGAGTCTCACTAAGCTGCGGAGTGCCTCACTAGGTAGCTGAGGCTGGCCGTGAACCCGGATCCTCCGGTCTCAGCCTCCCGAATGCTGGGATTACAAGCGTGCGCCACCACGCCCGGCTCAGATGTGCCATTTCTAAACATATATAATATATTTCAAGATGGTAGAATAAGTTAGAAATTGCAAAGATGTCTCTTGAGACCCTTTAAACTTTTATATAAAGCCCATTTAAATTTACTGAATATATTTTCATTAGGTATCTATTGTGGACCCAGTTGTTCTCAATTACTCACAAAAAACATAGTTCTTCTCCTTATAATCACTTCTTTTCAATTTTTTATTGGTGCACTGTAATTGTACATGACAGTGAGATTCTTAGTGATGCGTTCATATCTGCATATACCACTCTTGAGTCTGTCTCCTCTAAATCTCCTCTTTCCCTCATCTCCTCCTGCCCCAGTCTCCTTCCACTACTCTACTGATCTCTCTTCTAATTTTCATAAAGTCCCTTTGTTTTCCTTTCCAGTTTTGATATATGCCTGTCCTTATAATCTTGTTTGTTTATTTAGTGGTACTGAGGATTGAGCCCAGGGACATTCTACCTCTGAGCTACATTTTATTTTGAAACCAGGTCTCACTAAGTTGCTGAGAGCCTCGCTAAGTTGCTAAGCCTGTCCTCAAATCTGCGATCCTCCTGTCTCAGTCTCCCAAGTACTGGGATTACAAACATGTGCCACCACACCCAGCTTGTCCTTATAATTTTAATGAACAAATCTCTTATGGAATAATCAAGGTCGAATATGTTTCCTCATCTTTTTCTGCTCACTTTGTCCCTGTTTGCTGGAATGCCTGTGGTAGCCTTCTACATTTGCCAGGGTCCAGTTGGAAGACAGAAACTACACAAGCTATTTGAACAGAAAGAATTTAACATAAAGAATCACTAACCAGGCATGATGTGGTTAACTAGGGCATTGAGAAGCAGGAGAACTCTCAGGGTGTCAGCTGCAGTTACCATCCCTGGAGCTAGAGGAACAAGAGGAAGAAAACAGGGTTCTTAAAACTTAGAAATTCACAGGTGGAGCCTTGTGTGCCTTCAACTTAGACATTTGAGGATGACCCTTCAATGCTGATGTCCCTGGAGAATAGGGTAGGGGGCCATGAAGCTGGCTCTGCAGAGGTGGGATTCAGATGCTGCTAATGGATGGAATTGCTGCTCTGGGGTAAGGAAGGAAGCCTGGAGTAATATCCATGCAGACCTGAGGTGGACAGAAAAGGGTATATCTCTTCTTCTTGCTTCAGCCTTGCAAAACCCCTCTCCCCCCGCCAGCATCTTCCACTGGTAGAGCCTAACATAGACCCAGCAGTCAAAAGCAGCAATATAGTTTGTAGACTCCCAGTGTCAGCACCACAAAGCGTAGTGTAGAGTTGTCTGTTTCAGCTGAGAGACCACAACTTGATCACTGGCATATCTCCTGAACATTTCTCCTGAATCACCTCTTGCCTTCTGGAATAGGAGCTCACCCTGAACCACAATGATCTTTCTAAATCCCTTCAAAATTTCTCAGGGCTCTCAGAATAAAGGCAGAGCTCTCCAGCATGATCCACAGGCCCTGCATGATTTGGTACCTGAGCGTGTTTCCCTCCTCATCCTGGACCTCTGGCTCTCAGTGGCCTTCCTGGCCTCCCTTTCATTCCTCACATGTGCCTCTTCTCCTGTGGACTTTAGTACATACTGCTCCTTGTACTTGGAATGTTCCTTCCCTCCTTTTTGTCTGGTTTAGTCCTATTCATTGCGGAGATCTCAACTCAAGAGTAATTACTTGCATAGCGAGACTCTCGACAACCTAGCAAGACCCTGTTTCCAAACAAAACAAAAGGAACAGGGTGTAGCTCAGAGGTAGAATGCCCCCGAGTTCAATCCCCAGTACCAACAAACAAACAAATAAACACATTCTTCAGGAGCACCTCTTATACTTTAGCTGACGCGTGGCTTCCTTGCATTCCTCGTGATTTGTAATGGCAAGAGTCTGTCTGACTCGCCTCTGGTTGTGAGCAACACATGTGCAGGGTCATGTCTGTTTTGCTCCACTGTTTTCTCAGTGCTTACAAGGTATGTAGGTCTTATAGGGCCTTAACAAATATCCATTGTATGACAGAATAGTTGAAACAAATTATTTTGTGAAGATAAAGGGTTTATATCCAGAATTTACAATACTGACAATTCATTATAAAGAAAACAGTTGATGTAAGAAGCACTCTGAAAATAAGCCGATTTTTCAGGGTCCAGGTCTGAGACAAGGAGTCCTAAACAATGGGAGACTTTTCCTTTGGAGCCTGCTTCAAGGTCAAGTTTTTCAGTGCTCTTTTTATTTCTTAGATTGTCTTCCTTCCAGAGAGGTTCACCCCATCTACAGGTCCAATTACAGATGCCTAAAACAACACAATAGGTCAATGCTGATATAAACAATACTCATACAAAGGTACATGCATGTGTGCGGGATGTGTTTGTGTGTGTGTGGTCTTACAGTAAAGGGCTGATCATTCATTCATTCATTCATTCATTCATTCAGTCTGTTTTTAAAGTCTGGGTTGCTCATGCTTTAATAGCACCATAAGCAAGCGGTTGTGGTGAATCCTGATTATGCCCCGCTAAGCCCATATTTGTCTACTTTTACATGAAGGGGAATCGAATGTGTATATCCTGCATTTTCAAGGTTCCAGCAACAGATCTTCTGTGTTCCTCTCCCCATCCAGGACCCTGCTCTAGGAGAACTAGAGCTGATGTGTAGGCACCACACCATCCACGTTCATTCTCAGAAAAGACACATTCTTCAAAGGAAGCATGGCCTGCCCACCCTACAGGCATTCTAAGAAGAGCAGGCTGCTTTCCTGGTGTGGCGTGGTCTCAGACATCTATATTTTATGCTTAGAGTTTTTGCTCTGGGAACGAAAGGCCTCCTCCATGATTTTCCTAGAAAGATAGATTGATCTGTACTAAAGGTTCCTTTGAGTTTCTGTCTTGCAAGATGGAAAGATGTGTACAGCTTTGAAATGATGGTTCCAGTTTTTACCCTTCCCATCAGTGCTTCTAAGATGTGAAGACTTGGTTACAGTCAGGGCTCATGTTTAATGCACCGTGGGTAACACATCCCCCCCAGCCATCTCTGCAAGAACAGTTTCTTGCACACATATTTATCCATTTAGCATCTGCCGCTTCAGCTCACACTTACTGAGTGTTCAGTATATATGAAGTGTTGTGCTGGTGCTGGAGCTGTTGAGGTGATCAGGAAGGACAGGCCAGAGATAAGTGGAACAATGTCAGGCAATGATGAGCGCCAGGTGAAAATAAACAGTAACTTGCAGGATGGTCTATGACATAATTGATGAGACAGCATTTAAGTAGCAATCTGGATGACCAGAAGGGGCTAGTCTCATTAAGACATAGGGGAAGAGCATTTCAGAGAGAGGGGACAAGTTATGCTAAAGCCCTCAAATGGGAATGAATTTGTCCAAGTGTGGCTGAAGCATAGGGAGGGAAGATGTGTGGAGAAGAGACCAGCTGGAGACCGTGCCAGGGAAGGGTGACTTCTGTCTTCCACACTCTGCACCACTGTGCCTTTTCCTTACGTAGGGACTAATCACATTTTCTTTTGTGTCCATGGATGTTTTCTGCTTAGCTTCAGTGGAAGTACCCAGCTGCTTTACTTCACTATATGCCAACAGCTAAACTTCAAATATAGTTTGGGAAAATATTAATACAGTTACAGGCTTAGCCTTGGATGTTTTACAAAGCAACTGCTATATTGTACATTTGAGGGTGTTGAAAAAATCAACACTCTGCTAGATAATATTCTCCCCAACTCTCCTAGAGTTGGCCTATTTATAAATGTTACAAAAATCTAAATAACAGTGATATATCACTGCACAGCTATGAGGATGGCTCAAAATGCCTGGCAATACCAAGGGCTGGTGAGGATGCAAGGCAACCAGAACTCTCATATATTTCTTGTAGGAAAGAAAAGTGGTCCAGCCAGTTTGACATTTCATTAGGAAGTTAAACATACACTCATCATGTGACCCAACAATCTCACCTGTGCATATTTTCCCTAGAGAAACAAAAACTTGTGTTCAGACAAAAGCTATGAATGTTTATAGTAAAACTAGTCATAATCACCCCAAATCAGAAACAACCTAAATGTCTTAAGTGGCTGAATAGATAAAATATGGTACATTCATCCATATATACTTAGCAATAGAAGGAAGAAACTGCAGATACACTTAACAACTTGGACGAATCTCAAAAGCATTGTGCTAAGTGAAAGAAGTCAGTATTAAAAGGTTGCATAATATGTGATACTACTTATTTGGTAATCTTTAAAAGACAAAACTATGGCCGGGCATGGTGGCGCATGCTTGTAATCCCAGTATTTGGGAGGATGAGACCAGAGGATCTGGGTTTGAGGCCAGCCTCAGCTACTTAGTGAGGCTCTCTGCAACTTAGTGAGACCCTGTTTCAAAATGAAGGATAAAAAATAGGACTAGGGGTATAGCTCGGAGGTAAAATGCCTCTGGGTTCCATCCCTAGTAATGCAAAAAACAAACAAACAAACAAAACACAACAACAACAAAAAACTCTGGTGATGAGAACAATAGGTGACTGTGGTTGTGGTTAGTGTTTAGAAGTACGCATGACTAAAAAAAGGATAGTATAAAGGAGTGTTTTGAGATGATGGAATTGTCCTGTGTTCTGATAGTGATGGTTATGTGAATATATACATTTGTTCAAAATATTCTACACCCATCTTTAAAAAGTAGATTTTACCATGAGTTAATTTAAATAAAGTTAAAATAGGAACCTAACAATCAAGAAGTATGTTGGTATATCTGACGAAAAATACAAATATTTAAATTGATAAATAAGAAGTCGGGCGTGGTGGCACATGCTTGTAATCCCAGCATTTGGGAGGCTGAGACCAGAAGATTCGGGTTCGCAGCCAGCCCCAGATACCTAGTGAGGTCCTCCGCAACTTAGTGAGACCCTGTTTCAAAAATAAAGAATAAAAAATAGGGCTGGGGGTATAGCTCGGGAGTAGAATGCCCCTGAGTTCAATCCCCAGTACCGCAAAAATAAATAAATAAATAAAATAAATAAATAAGTAAATAAATTGATAAATAAGAAAGAGAGCCAGTGGTGGTGCATGTTTGTAATGCCGGTACTTGGGAGGCTGAGACAGGAGGATCAAGGTGCAGGTTCGTGGCCAAGCTCAGCTACTTAGTGAGGCACTCCACAACTTACTGAGACCCTGTCTCAAAATAAAGAATAAAGAATAGGGCTGGGGGTGTAGCTTAGAGGTAGAATGCCCCTGGGTTCAATCCCCAGTACTGCAAAGGGAAAAAAAAAAGATAAACAAGAAGAAATCCTTAAAGTCTTGGTAATGATGATTTCCAAACTGGTAGGTCATCACACTGAATATGAATTCAGAAAATACTAATTACTCTATCACCAGGAAATTCTAATCTATTAGTGAAACATAAGCAGGCTTACATAAATTAAAAAACAGCCAGGCATGGTGGTACATGCCTGTAATCCTAGTACTTGAAGGCTGAGACAGGAGGATCTCAGGTTCAAGCCTCAGGAACTTAGCAAAGACTCTTAGCAAAGATTGGCATTCTAGTGGGACCCTGTTTTAAAAAAAAATTTAAAAGGGCTGGGGGTGTAGCATGGAGGTAGAATGCCCGTGGGTTCAATCTCCAACAACACATACACACACACACACACACACACACACACACACACCCCAAAATCTGAACAGTTCAATTGATTGTCATATACTATGCCAGGTATAAGATGCTGTAAGAAGTGAAAAACAAAGCCAGGCATGGTGACACATGCTTATAATCCCAGTATTTGGGAGGCTGAGACTGGAGGATCTGGGTTTGCAGCCAGCCTCAGCTACTTAGTGAGGCTCTCCGAAAATTAGTGAGACCCTGTTTCAAAATAAAGAATAAAAAATGGGGCGGGGGATGTAGCTTGGAGGTACAATGCCCCTGAGTTCATTCTCCAGTACTGCAAAAAAAAAAAAAAAAGAGAGAGAGAGAGAGAAGTGAAAAACAAGATACTGCTTCAATCTCATGGGGAGAATATGCCAAGAAGATAAATAACAATAATATGAGATACTGAGGAACTTGAATAAGTAATAACACTAAGAGAAGCACAGAGTATCCCTGGGTATTGAAAGGCAGGAGAGGTTATATCAGATTGGAGATTAAAAGTTCAGCTGAACCTTAATTTGCTGATCTGATTATTCACAGTCTACTTTTGGAGGAAAAAGATTAAACAATAAGAAAATGAATTCCAACTTTTTAAAATGAAAGTGTTAATTATAACTTGTCCTGGAGAACTCATGGAGTAAACCCCATCTCTAAGGAAGTGTTCATGGACTAGTTGGCCTCAGTACACTTTGGGAAATGGTGTCCAGGGCTCACAGAACTCTCAAAGGTGGTTTCTGAACATTTGAGTCTTGGTCTATTATTGGGAGGTTTGGGCTAATGCTGAGGATAGATCCTAGCAAGAGTGAGGTTTCAGAGAGGGAGGGCAAGGGAGAGTGGAGAACTGGCTCATAGATGGGAAAGAAGAGGCATTGAGAGAGCCTGTGAGCTTATGCCAACCTCTACTTTGTTTTGGTACATGGCTGTAGGTTGTTAATCTTCTTCCAGACTTTACATCCCGGAAGAATAAATCTGTGTGTTTATTAAGTGTGGAACAAAGCTGTCCATTCATTGACTTTGCAGCCCGTCCTGAAACCGGAGTCTGGACTAAAAAGAGCCTTAGAAGTTATCTAATGGGCTACATCAATCTCCCTTTGATTCAGAATTTTTTGTGTATCATAATGATCTTCCCACCTTTTCTTGAGTACATCTGGTGATGCTCTCAGATTTTTCAGGCATCATCATTGTTAGGTAGCACTGGGTATTGAGACAGAGAGCAACTTTTTCAGTTGAGCTCTGTCCCATGGCCTGGTTATACCCCCAGGGTCCTTACAGATGTCTACTCATTCCTAATGTGACCATAAGTGAATTCATTTCTTGAGCCTATTTCTTCTTCTGTGAAGCCAAGATGATAATAACTACTCTTGAGGATGTTTTGAATATTAATGAAATAATACACATAACTATCTGGCATAGTGGCTGATATAGTAGGTAGCCAATACATTTTCATGTCTTTTCTCTCTTTAAATAACAATCTTTCAAATAAAAGCAACGCTTTCCTTGTGTGTCCATCCATCTATTGATTCTACAAAGGCCTGGTGCAAGGTGCTGAGAATACCATGGGGAACAGAATGGACAATGCTCCTGATCCTAATTTCACGGAGTATAAAGTCAAGTAAATAGGTAATAGTTAAATGCTTTAGGTGCTATAGGGAACGAGGGAAAGGGGAACTCTTCTGGGCTAGAGGGTGCATCAGTTTCTTGAGGCTGTTGTAACAAATTACTACAAACTTGATGGTTTATTATTTTTATTTTTATTTTTTGCGGTACTGGGGATGGAACCCAGGGGCATTCTACCTCCGAGCTACACCCCCAGTCCTATTTTTATTCATTTTTTGAAACAGGGTCTCACTAAGTTGCAGAGTGCCTCACTAAGCAGCTGAGGCTGGCCATGAACCTGGATCCTCCAGTCTCAGCCTCCCAAATGCTGGGATTACAAGCATGCATCACCACGCCTGGCTCAACTTAATGGTTTAAACCAACAAAAATTAATTTTCTCCTAGTTCTGGAGGTTGGAAATCTAAAGAACTGTCCGCCCTCGGGGGCTGTAGGGAAGAGTCAGTTCCTGGCCTCTTCCAGCTTCTGGTGGTTGTCCTGGCATTTCTGGGTTTGTAGCTACATTATTCCTTTCTCTGCCTCTGGCTTGACATCCTCTGTGCATCTCTATATTGTCTTCCTTTGCCTCACTTAAGAGGATACTTCATGCTGGGCGTGGTGGTGAGGGGAGGCTGAGACAGGAGGATTACAGGTTGGAGGCCAACCTTAGAAATTTAGTGAGATTCTCACAACTAAGCAAGACACCGTTTCAATCAATCATTCAATGAGGCTGGGGTCTAACTCGGAGATAGAATGCCCCTGGGTTCAATCCCCAGTACTCCCCCGCCCCCAAAGGGAGGGTACTTTATGAAGGCATTCAGGCCCACCTGGATGACCCAGGGAACTCTCATGGCAAGCATCTCAGGATCCTTAACTTAATCATCTCTCTTAAGACACTTTGTCCATGTAAGGCAGCAAGCCCTAGCAACTAGAGCATGATATTTTGGGATGGCCATTGTTCATGCTACCACAGAGGGGTGAGCATGAAGGAAGGCTTCCTAGAAGGAGCAAAATCTAAACTGAGACCTAAAAGATAAGTAGAAGTTTAAATTCCAGGAAAGGGCCCCCAGGTCAGAGAATGTGAAGGGGGCGTGGCTACAGCTGGAGCTGAGAGTAGGTGTGTGCACATCAGAGGCTTCCACAGCCATTCTGGGGAGAGGAGGAGGCAGCCAGAGCTGGTAGATTCCTGCTCCTCCTGTCTCATAGTCCCAGTTCCATCATGACCCTGGTTGGAGGGGTCAGACCTCATTCCCTACTGTCACTGTCGTTTCCATTCATGCTCTGGAGATGTAAATTAACAGGGATATTTTGGCCATGGAATGCTAGACCAATCTTTTGTTAATTAGCTTCCAGTGAGCCCTGGGAGTCCAATCCTATCTGTGGAGGAGGTGGACACTCAAAGGCTTTGCAAATGATGTGGCAGCCTCTTCCCAGCACAATGTCACCGACAGGGGCACGAGGCGAGTGTTAGAGGGGCAGGCAATGTGGGAAGACAAATCAATGAGACAAACAGCAAAGGAACTTCTGAGTGTGCTTTTGGACCTTTTTGGGGCTTCTTCTGGGCTAATTGGAGCAGAGATAGGCTTAACCGATCCTGCAGATATCCAAAAGTCTCTGTAAAATTGGAGTTAGATTAAAATTTTATTAGAGATAGAATTGTTTCATGATCCTGCGAGGGGTCCCTCTGTCATTGGTTTGTCTCAAATGTTTGGCTGTTTTCAGAAGCAGAGGAGGTGATAAGGCCTGTGTGCATCTGACTGACTATATTGGCCTATCCTGTGGCTAAGAATTTGTAAGCAATAAGCCCTTTACTGTAGATCTCTAGGATCTGGAAGCAGAGTTTTACATATTCCTCTCAAAACAGGATAAAGGCTTTCTCATGGCAAAGAATGAGCAATGAAAATATGCCCACAATATTTTATAGTTTGACAAAATTGTCATTCTCACAGTGTGGTCTCCCCAACCTACTGCAGACAACACACTTGGGATTCTTTTTTTAAAAAATTGTGAAACTAGGGATTGAATCCAGGAGCATTCTACCTCTGAGCTACACCCCCAGTCCTTTTTATGTTTCATTTTGAAACAGGGTCTTTCTAAGTTACTTCATGCTGGCCACAAACTTGCAATCCTCCTGTCTCAGATTCCCACACATCCCCTGTAAAGGTGTGCACTACCATACCCAGCTTGGGATTCTTTTTTAAAAAACAGTTTCCCACTTCAGCCAAATGAATTCAGATTTCTAGGGAGAGTGGGAACTCAGGGACCCAAGTTTTTAACAAGTTCTTCAAGAAACCATGATGCTCATGGACAAGTTTAAGAAAACTTCTATTAACATTGAAGGAAAAGGAAGGACAAAGGAATGAACAGCAGTCCTGATGGAGAATGAGAGAAGGAAAGGTTTCCAACCAGTGAGCTCAGATGGAAAAAGAATCAGTTAGGTAAATTATAGTACATCTATATCATAAAATATAGCAACCAAGGACTGTAAGTGGATATATATTGACATAGAAATATATCTGTGATATACTCTCAAATGAAAAATCGTGTGTATATATGAGTAGAAAAATACCTTAAACTCATTCACCCAAAGAATATTCATTGAGTTAACAGTGGTAAACAAGACTGATAGAGTCCTTTGTTAAGGGTCTAGTATGCATACATAAATTATTGTGATAGCACATTATATATATAACATATATATAATACATATATATATGAGTTCTATTGCTTATATGAATTTTCTAATTTTTCTGTATTTAATATTCATGGATTATTTATTTATTTATTTTGTGGTGCTGGCGATGGAACCAAGGGTCATTCTACCTTTGAGATATACTCTCAGCTCTATTTTATTTTTTATTTGGAAACAGGGTCTCACAAAGTTGTCCAGAACCTCATTAAGTTGCTGAGGTTCATCTTGAACTTGTGATCCTCCTGTCTCAGCCTCCCAAATACTGGGATCACAGGTGTGCACCACCACACTTGGCAGTTCATGGATTTTATAGTAAGAATAATAAAAAATGAATATAAATGCTCTTGCTCTCATCAACTTATTAAGACCCTGTTTCCAAATAAGAAATAAAATCAGGCAGGGGGTGTCTCTCGAAGGTAGAATGCCTCTGTGTTCAATTTCCAGTACCACAAAAAGAAAAAAAATAAAATAAATGCTCTTCTCATATATACCTGCAATTTTTAGGAATCATATTCCTTACATGACTTTTTAACAGGGTGCTTTTCTGCCCTCATGTTCTTGTACATTGGTTTCTTTTGAGCATGGCCTACTTTTTATTTTCCATATTTAAGTCAGTGGTCTTATTCTATCATCTCTGTGTGAGGAAAAATCAAGTTCATTTCACTCATTACCCATATACTATGTATGGCACATAAACAGCTGCTTTTTTAAGCTGTTCACGACCATCTTTCCTGTTGTCTCCTCTCCTATTATGGATGATATCTTTCATTACGGTGCTTTCTTTTAGTTCGGACTAAATGGTACACAAGTGAATAATTATTCCTGATAAAGTAGGAGTCACGGAGACTACTTCTCACCATATTTCAGGTAGGTCTTTAGTGTGTGGATACTCCCTGCAATTTTATGCCCAATTCTGACTAGTCCCTCTTCTGGGACTAAACCAAACAGGACAGGAACTAGTTACTCAAGCAGCTTTCTTAGGAAAGTGTCTTAAACTCAGCTGTGTTTCTGAGGAAAGGCCACAAGGTGAAGGGGGAGCAGTGGGGAAGGGATCTGCGAAGGCAAACTCTCTCCCATTCTCTTCTCTCCTAACAAGACTTGGCTTCAAGTGCCTCTTCTGATTTATAGACATAGTTCCATGAATTCTAATAATTTATCAAGGTACTGGGGATTGAACTTAGTGTCTCACACATTCTAGGCAAATGCTCTACCACTTAGCCACATTCCTGGCCTACAAACACAAATAATTATATATGCTCTAGGAAGAATGAGTAGGTGCAACTTCTTTTAAATTCAACTTTATTGGAGTCTGAGATCCAGGAAACTTATTGGACAAATATTCAGTTGCTCCAAATGATGCAAATCTAGAAATGAAAAAATATGTTTTCTTTCCTTTTTTTTCTTCGTTTTGGCTTAGCAAAGCCATAGAAACTCTAGATTATCATGTTAGTATGTTTTCAACACATTTTTATCTCACAAATGTTTTTGCTTGATTTCCTTAGTACATCCCATTCCCTATGCATTTCTAGTGTGAAATAATGGTCCACATTCAAACTCATGATCAGCCTTAGGCTTTTTCTGGACCAGGAGGGGAGCTTAGAACTGGGGGAGAATGTAGGTAGGAAGAAGGATGAAAATCTCTTCATGCATACTCTCTGTTAGGCTACTGCTATTCTGGGAATGAGAGCGAACACTGCTGAGATGTTTGCTGTGTGTGACCGGGTTTGTGTGTATGTTCCTGGGAGCTCTAATGTCACTTCAGGATTACTCTCAACTAAAACAAAAGGGGCTGTGAGGTTTGGATCTTAAAAATTTCATTCTCTTGTTGTTTAATCCATTATTTAGCCCAAATCCATGAAAAATCTGTTTCTGTGGACATTTAGAAACCATTTTAGATTTCTTTCTTATGCATATTGGAGGATTTGCAAGCTCTGCCAACTCTGATGCAACTTCAAAGTTACAAATTCATGAGTATGGTCATGAGTCTTAACAATTCCTTCTACTTTCCTAGTGAAAGCAGGAATATGTCCAGATTAAAGTGAAAAGTTCTGATTTGGCATCAAAATGTTTTCAACTCAATACTCCATATTTGCACTTAAAAATATTTAGGTGACTGATTAGAGGAATCTTCCTTTTGATATCTGCCTGGGATCTCCAAAACACCAACCCAGACTGCTTACATTTAGGAATAACTGTCTTTGCCTCTGAGAAGCTACCATGATGGAAGGCATCCGAGTAGAAAGGATGGGTACCTGAGTGTGCAGATTGACCAAAGGGAAAAAAAAATGCAAAGAGGTTCAAGAAGAAAAAAAAATTAACACGAATGTAAAGCTTTGGCGGTGTTTTCCATTTCAGACATATCCTTAAACACTATTTCTTGTGTGCACACTTACTGTTAACATGCTGATGACATGAAGATAGAACCTCTAAGGTCCCTGACTTGAGGAAATAGAGCATGGGGAGAAGACCTGCAGATTTACAAGGGCAATGGTGTGTTGTGGATACTGCTGGAAATAGCTAGAAGGCACAGTAGTGTAGAAGAAGAGTGTTAACCCTACTGAGTGTAAGAGGAAGAAAGAATTCATGGACAAAGTAGATACTCACTGGGTTCATGAAAAGGTTACACAATTCAGGCAGAATTCAGAGTTCCACAAGGGAAATCGAAGTTTCAAAATCCTGATAGGTCCAGTGGACTGGTTGGACTAAAGATCAGGGTAAGGGGTGGAAGATTACAGAGGTGGGCAGAAACTTCAGAGAATCTGAGCCTCCATCCCCCAGGCCATTCTGTGGAACATTATTAATCACTCCTTATACATTGGCAACTCAGCTTGCTATTGCTCATTAATCAATTAGTGTTCTCTTTTATGGCCAAAAACTAATACATGAAAATACATTAAAATAATGAGAAAACTGTCACATTTATAAAATTAGTAGAGATTAAGAAAAGGCAGGGAAGTCAGAAAAGTTGCAAAATCTGTATACTGCTAATGGGAGTAAAAATTGGTACATTTTGCCTAATACTTCATATGTATGTGTTCAAAGCCATAAAATTCTTTGACTCATGGTCCAGCTGCTAGAAATTAATTTTAAAAAATAAAAATTAATCCTAAATTTTTAAACTTGAGACTTAGTTTCTTACATAAACTAAGGAACCATGAGTGACTGCCTTTCCTACTTATGAAGTAGAGATAAGAAATATTATATCTTCTTGTTCGAGAAAGCTTCAAGGAAACCTATTACATGCATGGATAGAGTTTAAATCAGAATTATTCTCATGGAGGTAACCCAAACCCAGGAAATAGCACTACAAGTAGTCCTCAGCTGGTAAAACACTCAGGGTTTCAGCAGAAGCAAGCTACAGACTCCCTGATAAAGACATCTCTGCACCTGAGGGTCTTGGAATGCCAACAGTAAACAACTTCATTGCATACTTGGCCAAAGCCACCAGACACTGCGTCCTGAAGTTCAACCCCGAGTTTGTGCTGAAGTTGCAAACCTACATGCTTGACATGGGCTGATCAGCCATTGACTGAAGGTGGCAGGGGTATGGGACAGCCTCTTCCTGGAAGGATCCTTTGACAACTGTCAAAGCATGAGGATTCCCTGGAGGCTTTGTTGAACCTTCCAGAGACTGGGTAGCTGTTGCAGATGTTTCCACCCAAACTTCCTTCCCTCTTCCTTTGTGTCAGGATTAGACTCGAGTAATCGTCTGAGGACTCTCAGGATTAGACTCGAGTAATCGTCTGAGGACTCTCAGCCTCCCCCAACTCCCTCCTCATTTTATCTCCCAAGCATTTCCACTAATAAAATCCTTGCATGTTTAATCACATTTTGGTTTTGTTTTTCAGAGAGAATAGGCTGGAAAATTGAGAATGACTTTCTGCCACTCAGCAGGTGAAAAGGACACAGTCCCCACTTGTAGATGGGGTACAGATAGTCTCTGGCACAATGTGAAGGCTCAGTTGCTAAAGAGTTCAGTAGTGGTCACTGAGGGAAATGTCCAGTTGGAGGGGAGTGCTGAGTAAGGTGTGATGATCCAAGCCATTGAGTAATAACGTACAGAGGCACCGGAGGTGGCTGGCTAGAAAAAGTTGTGTCAATGCCCCACAGAAGGATATTTGCAGCTGGGCGTGGTGGCGCATGCTTGTAATCCCAGCATTCGGGAGGCTGAGACCGGAGGATCTGGGTTCACAGCCAGCCTCAGCTACCTAGTGAGGCACTCCACAACTTAGCGAGACTCTGTTTCAAAATAAAGAATTAAAAATAGGGCTGGGGATGTAGCTCAGAGGTAGAATCTGAGCTACAATCCTCTGAGTTCAATCCCCAGTACCGCAAAAAAAAAAAAAAAAAAAAAAAAAAAAAGAAGGATATTTGGAGACTAAGGAATGCTATAAAACAGTTTACTGCTAACTATAAACTAAGCTAAGTTTACTGCTATATCTAAGAGAGCCTGAGAACTTCTGTGGTAGCTCTCAAAGAGACTCATATCTCTTGCAGCTGGATAGATGTAACTGCGGGGGAAATCAAAGATCTAGTTGTTAGAGTCACAGAACTCAGGCAAAACAGGTGTATTATACAGAGACCTGGTGGGAAAATATAGAACACTGAGGCACAGGATGCGGGCATCGGGATGATGCCTGGGGATGTTGATTCTTCCACCTCCCCAGACCTTCTGGGCTGGAAAGAGGTGACTCATCTTCCATAGGAAGGGCTAGCAGCTCTGTGGTGCTGGAAGATGCTGGAGAAATCTTGCCTAGCACAGATGCCGCATTTGGGACCCTGACCTTCCTCCTCTCCTGCTTTCCAAGTCAATAACTAGGGTTCCACCCCAGTGTATCCTGATTGAGGTCATGATGGGCTTTGTAAGTGAAGAAAAAGACTCTATGTCCAAAGACTTGCAATAGATCGCCATCATATATTGGCTGAACCAGATCAATACTCTTGGAATTGGATTTTGAGGGTGCTTGATCAAGGGGGCTGGACTATAATATTGAGTAAGCAAGACTTTATTGACACAGGGCACTTTATTGAGACATGGAATTTAACACCCTTGAAAAAGTTGTTAGGTGATGGAGAAAATTCACTGCTAGGTGGCTCTTAGAAGGCTGTACAGAACAATGGCCAGTACTCTTGAAGTGGAAATGTCAGAGTTGCCTTGGCAGATGGTAAAGGAAGAAATAAAGAGACTGAAGAAGTGGGCATGCTGGAGTATTATGAGAGATCAGAAGATTTGACAGAGGATAATGTTCCATGAGAGAGACTAGAGGACGAATCATTCACCAAAGCCACAAAGAATAAGCTGTGGAGAGGGGCATCAGCGTCTCATTAGTTCCCTCCTTTGCAGGTCAGAAATTATGGAAGGAGAAGCAGTCATAGAGTTGGGCTTGTTAATATTCATGAGGACTACAGAGCTCTGGGAAGCCAGGAAACTGACTGTAAGGGAAAAAA